>OY804593.1:3023757-3189557 GCA_963680895.1 Fragum sueziense | reverse complement strand
CGACGAGACGGGGGAGGGAGTGGGAGGGGGCACCCCCCTCCCACCAGGGGGGTTTGGGGGGTCTCCCCCAAGAAAATTTTGAATTCTAGGGGCTTAAAGATGGGTTCTGGTGGGTTTTAAATAGGATTTTGGTATTCAAAAAGGGAGATTATTTCAACCCCTCTATATGTCTCGTCAGACAAGTGGCACCTAGAAGTATTCTTTTACGTCTGTTCATTTAGAGCCACCAGGGGGGTTTAGGGGGTCTCCCCCTAGAAAATTTTGAATTCTATTAAAGGCTTAACAATGGGCTCTGGTGGGTTTTGAATAGGATTTTAGTATTTACATAGGGAGACTATTTCAACCCCTCCTTGGGTCTCATCAGACAGGTGGTGCCTAGAAGTATTCTTTTAGGCCTGTTCATTTAAGGCCGAAAAACGGCCGCATTCCTAATTCAAAAGACCATTGTTTCGATTTAAGAAAAATCCTACAACAATGCTAAAAAATTCTTTCCAGACCCTTGAAATACTTTATTGGATAAACTCTCAACTGTCTTGATTTCTTGCTGTCCATGCTTTAAATTCTTTACAGAGTTTGTAAAAAATTTAGAGTCTGGAGGGCAGGATGTGATAAATTCCTTACACAGGCATGTAGGAAGCAATTACATATGGGGAAGGGCTAAAGCCTCAGTGTCTGAATATTGTGTGGGGGCTAAATTGGATTTTCCCAAAATTTTCAGTGTGAAATAAGGAAAATTCAGCATTTTTGACCAACTTTAGGGGGCTTAGCCCCCCCCCCCCCCTAGCCCCCTCTGTTCCTATGGGCCTGTTACATTTAGTAATATTTTTTGTCTGCGGTTTCTTTCAATTTAGACCACTCAACATTTGTTGCTTCAATGTGGAAAGGGTGAAGAAAGCATGGGGAAGAGGGGAAATATATGAAATGCTCAATTTCTTCCTTGTATTCAATTTCTATTTCACTCAAATGCATAAATAGTTCTTCGTTTTTGAACATGGGTCTTGTGATATATACTCTTACTTTGAATTTGGAAAATTTCTAATTTGGATCTCCTTTTTTCTAAAAAAAAAAATCATCTGGTAAAGGGTTAAATGGGATGTAGAAGTGTGTTTAATTGAAAGGGAGACTTTCCAATTCAGGTTTTCAGAGGATAGGAGAATAACCAAAACAAAAATCAAATTGTCTTTTATTATTAACCAACAAATAGCCTATCATATTTCATTTCTGTGGGGAAAGGGAATAACAAATTGACTACATTCCAAGTAAAGGGTCACGCTCTAAGCTAAGGGACATGTAAACTATTGATTTTCTGGTACACATTTTTTGGTCATATATTCTCGAGTGGAAGACTACAATCAGTTACACAAATACTTCAGATTTGAGATATTTAATTGGTGATGGATAAATAATTGGACTAGAAATCGGTAGGTTAACTAGAATTTTAAAGCTTGATTTTATAGAAGTAATATGTCGGACATTTTTGCCAGTCAACTCTGAATTTTGCCAGTCAATGACTTGTCCGTGGCTCTCGCAAAGACTGTGAATTACAATTATGAAATAAGATCCATGAATTTAAGGTAAACTGCAAAACAAAATGGGACGAAATTGTCCGAGTGAAACGGCGATTTTCCAAAATGTAAAATATCTTATCGCAGCCTACAACTAATCTGAAATTTTCTCCGTGAAAGGTGACAAAGTTAATCATCATCCATACAATCTTGTTAATGACCATTCGTACGGATTAAGTCTCTAATCAGTGTTTGTTTATAGTTGAAAAATTGTTTTACGGCACGTGCTAACTCTCATCAACAGATTATCGGAAAACTGCCCACTCGATAATGAATCACGCGTTGTGATTGGTCGGCTTGTCGATATTAGCCATGCCTTGCATTAATTCTGTTTGTAATAAGGTTGTAAACAGTTATCCCCCGAAATGTACCCGCTAAACGCATCAGTGATCACAGCGAGTTTTCATTATCAATTAAGGGAGGCGACAATACACAAGATAATCGCTTATTGAGCGATAGCTGCGATATCGTACTCCATGAACTTTGATTTTGATGTGTTCATGGCTACGAGTCCAGCCCATTTTTCCAATGAAGCAAGACTAGAAAAAATAAACAGCGCTTTCTTACATAAATTTCTTAACATCTACATAAGCTATCATAAATAAATCCCAAACGAACCTATCTCGAGTCACAAATCCAGTTTTAAAGCGTAAAAAACGCGTTTAAATGCAATGTTTACTTTCAATTCCCCAAAACAAAGCTTCCTGTCTCGAATCGATCACATGACTTTTTGGCGGGCTTTCCTCTCCCATATAAGGCAACGTTTACTACGCTATGTTTACAAACAGCGCGTGGATTAACAGGTGCGTGCAAACGAAATGGAAACCTTCTGCAATTGCGGCAGCCATGCAAACACGTCTCTTTTTCCTATTATGTTTGCATCGATTGACCATTGTTCGGTTTTAATTGTCAGGCTTTGAAAAACAAACGATTTTTTACTAGTTATCTCGATCGCGTTTTCGATGTCCGCCATTTTGAAAAATACTACGTTTTCCAAATAAGGTAATCGACAGCGATTGGCTGTCCTTTGAATCAGTAAATCGATTTTGATTGGTCAGTGAGCACTGTCAGGCGAGATGACAGTGATGTTATTTCTCGTATTTAGCGAGATCTCGTTCAAATGGCGACCACCAAGATGAAAGTTAATGGGTATTACGATTTCAAAGTAAATTGTGTTTTAATGGATTATGATTTCAAGATGAATATGTATCAGATCGACTGAATAATGGTTACGCTGTTCCAAGGTAACATTCATTTTACGCTCTTTAAGCATTTTCATCTATTTTGACGACGCTAAAGTTGCTGGAATGATTCATTCCAGCAGCTGCATCATTGCGAGAGATACGACGGCGTTGTAACGGACTCCTGACAGGATGAAAAAAAGGCCGTTACATTATTGCAACTAATTGAGCGAGTAAGGGCAAAATTTACAATCAATTTATAGGGCAGGGCGCCGTACTTCGACGGCAGGGCAAGGCAGGGCGCCGCGCCCTTCTAAAAGGGCCTAGCTGGAGCACTGAAAGAAAATTCCGACACAAGTTATGTCGCTGTGTCGGAATTTTCTTTTGTGTTTGACTGGGACAGCGTTCCGTTGTAAATAGCGACATCCAAGTATCATCGAGCGAATTTTCATCAGAGAAGTCTCGGATTACCGGAAGTGTTCTGCGGGTACGGACTAAAACATAAATGAAAGGAGTCTATACCCTAATTAGAAAGCATTTCATCTCTGAAAACTACATGTCTTACTCGCTAAAACATGTGTTCCGTCACTACTTTATCCCTTTCCCAAATAAGACCGGGTTTGACAGCCCGAAAAGAAAATGTTCGGGGGAATATTGGGATGAAAGAAGAAACTGCTGATAATCAGAATTTTCTACTTTAACCTCGATATTGTCTTTGGTATTATCTACAAATAGTTCTAATTTTATCTAGGTATGTACCAATTTTGTCGTCTGCTACGGCTTTTTTTTTATTTTGACCAATCTGAAATGTTTCTATTTGGGAGGGAAATGGTTAACATACCAACAATGTAAATTGATTTGATTCTATGTAGGCCTATTCATCTAGATCTAAATCCACGGTGGGTAACTCACATGACTTTAGGGAAGCGTTAACACCGAAAAAAATCGTCCGCTTCAAGGTATGTTTTGTTTAATTTCTCAGCTTATACCCTATTGATTTTGATGAGATAAAGTACACGGAACGCGCCCTTGAGAGGGCTATTCCCGGCTCTAAGTCACTCTGCTCCAAATACAGTGGTTTCTTCAAACATTCGAGCCAAAGTGTTTGTAAGTGCAAAACGAAAGTGGGAAGCATTCACATGCACCGAAGAAAACTTTCGCTTGAATGTTTGAAGAAATCACAGGATCGGAGCAGAGTTACAAACGGGAATAGCCCTCTCAAATGCGCGTTCCGTGCACTTTATCTCATCAAAATCAACAGAGTATAAGCTGAGAAATTAAACCAAACATATCTTGAAGCAGACAATTTTTTCGGTGTTAACGCTTCCCAAAAGTCACATGGGTTATCCACCGTGATATCTATAGATTAAAAAGTTAACACCGTTTTTTAAACCAAGTGGTGAAAGGATTGCTAGTCTGATTTCTATGCATTTTGAGCATACCATCACATATTCTGGTTTCCCAGATTTCTACTTTCGCATTGAAATGCCTATAGCTACACGCGAATACTAGCAAGGCCTATTAGACAAGATGTCTATGTCATTAACCTCAAAATAACCACTTAGTTGATCAATCAATTATTGTGAACGCGATTAAATGTATGGCTTATCGAATATCATTGTTTAGTTTCGGACATTAAAACGTGTAAGAATTTGGGCATAGAAAGATTCTAAAAATAGACGTGTCCTAGTTCCTATTTTTAGCGCTTGAAGTGGGTCGCATATTTCATAGTTCAGTAAACTTGACTGACCCATTTTCAACGAAAGATATTGGACTGGCTATTGAACCGTAATCAAAGCAAATTACTACGTGATCGTTTCTCCTCTTTTAACACATGTTTAATTGGATGTTTTATCATCGGTCACACAATTAAATATCTTGTGTACAACTATAGAATTCAATATTGAATATTCGAAAGGTTGTTCTTGTCATTGATCTTTGCTTTTGATAGAACTATTTATAGTGAGGAGGACCGGGAGATGTTGTGTGGTATGCAGAGAATGTTAAAGTGCAGAGAAGCACGACTGGAAAGAAAAGCAAATTTGCAAATTTGCTTTCCAAAAACTAACAGTATTTATACTCATTAGAATAACCAATCTTGGCATCAAGACATACTTTAAACAAGAGCCGTCATAGACGGATAATGCTCCCCGCATAAGTGTGTGTCACAAAAAAAAACTATCATACATTAAGCCCCCTTTTCACATGACCAATTTTTTGTACACGCATTATTTATAGAATATAGACTAAAACATCTCATTCCTCACATAAGAAGAAAATTTCATTCAATTCTGCCCATTAGATAAAGAGAAATTGGAAAAAACTAATTTTTACATTAAGGCCCCTTTTTCCAGGACGGAGCCTCAAATTAAGAAACGGAAAAAAAGGTCTCTAGGTATTGACCCCACGAGTTCACATGTGAAGTTTCATTGAATTTGGTCCAAGGGTTGTTGAGATCTGGCTGTGGACGGACGGACGGAAGGACGGACAGACGGACGGACGGAAGGACAGCGTGGCGACTATATGCTCCCCCGAATTTTTTTCGGGGAGCATAAAAATTGAAATTGGAATGAAATGTCCCTTTAAGGTATTTTATATGGTATTTCTGTAAATGATAATAAATGATTATGAAAGAAAGTGTTCAAAATTACTATCTAACTAGACTTGAAAAAGTAATCAAAACCACTCTAACTAGACAGTCCTGGCGGTCTGGAAGCGCTCCACAGGCCTGATTGTTTGTCTTGTTGAATGCAATTTCAAAGGTTCAGGCTGCCCAAACAAGCAAATGCATGACCAAGCTGAAATTTACAAGCAAGTTAGATCGTGTGGTCAGTAAGATTCTGTAAAAGTTCTGTATTGATTAGTAAATACTAATGGTTATGAAAGTGAAAATTAATCCGAAAATATCAATTTTGTAAATTACAAGGGCACATAACTCATGATGTAAAATTCAAATCAAGCTGAAAATCATACCAAGGCAAGATCTCATAGTCACCAACATTCTGTCCTAGTTTTGTCTTGATTGGTCAATATTTGTAGTTGCTACAGTGAAAACAAGAGCCGTCACAGACGGATTATGCTCCCCGAATAAGTGTTTGTCACAAAATAAAAACTATCATACATTAAGCCCCCTTTTCCCATGACAGATTTTTTGTACACACATTATTTATAGAATATGGTCTAGAACATCCTATTTATTACACGAGCACAAAATTTCATTAAATTCTGCCCATTAGATGAAGAGAAATAAGGGAAAAACTAATTTTTACACTAAGGCCCCTTTTTCCATGACGCAGCCTTAAATTTACAAACGGAGAAAAAGGTCTCTAGGTATTGACCCAGGGAGTTCACATGTGAAGTTTCATTGAATTTGGTCCAAGGGTTGCTGAGATATGGCTGTGGACGGACGGACGGATGGACGGACACACGGACACACGGACGGACGGACGGACAGCGTGGCGACTATATGCTCCCCCGAAATTTTTTCGGGGAGCATAAAAATGTCAAAATAGAGCCGAAAATGGCAATTTTGTCAATTTCAAGGGCACATAACTCATGATGTAAAATTCAGATAAAGCTGAAAATTATGACAAGGCAAGATCTTATAGTCACCAACATTCTGTACAAGTTTTGTTTTGATTAGTCAATATTTGTAGTTGCTAGAGTGAAAACAAAGTCAAAATAGAGCCGAAAATGCCAATTTTGTCAATTTCAAGGGCACATAAGTCAAGACGAAAAATTCTGATCAAGCTGAAAATTATACCAAGGCAAGATCTCATAGTCACCAATATTCTGTCCTATTTTGTCTTGATTGTTTAATATTTGTAGTCGCTAGAGTGAAAACAATGTCAAAATAGCGCCAAAAATGGCAATTTTGTCAATTTCAAGGGCACATAACTCATGGTGTAAAATTCAGATCAAGCTGAAAATTATACCAAGGCAAGATCTTATTAGTACCATCAATCTGTCAAAATCCTGTGTTGAATGTGCCATATTTGTAGATTTTAGAGTAAAAATAAAGTCAAAATTAGGTATTTTTGACATTCAAGGGCAGATAACTCAGGTTATTCTAATTCAATCCAAATTCTTTGAAGGAGTCTGAAAGAGGGTCACCCAAGGATCATTCCTGTGAAGTTTGATTAAAATCTATCTGGTAGTTTCTGAGAAGAAGATTTTTAAAGAAAAAGTTTACGGACGGACGCACTGACGCACGCACGCACGGACGGACGCACGACGGACACACAGCCATGACAATAGCCCGCTGGCCTGAGGGCCAGTGGAGCTAAAAACAATTAGAACTGTCGCAAAGCGGAAAAATACCCCCCACCAGGGCCTTGTCACTGAATAAGTGCTTTAAGTCAAAAGGTTCTTGACTTAGAGCAGAGAAATGGATTTTAAACAAAGTCCAATTGTGACCTTGACCTTTGACCTTGGTGTACCAAAAACCATAGGGCACCTCCTTGGGTCATGAGCAACAATTGTGTAAAGTTTCATGATCCTGAGTCAAACAGTTCTCGAGTTCGAGTACGGAAATGAAATTTTAAATTTTGACTAACCCCCCCCCCCCCCCCCCCCCATTAAAAAGTTCCAAGTGGCATAACTCTAAAACTAATGACTTGGTCAAAATGAAAATTGCAGGTGCACAACTTCATATGATAGGAAACAACCTGATAAAATTTCAGCAAAATTGGTCAATAACTGTGGGAGGAGAAGGACACAAAATTATGTCAACAGATGGACAGAATGAAAGACAGATGGGCGGATAACCTGATTCCAGTTTACACCCCCATAACTTCGTTGTGGGGGGTATAAATATAGGAAATAATCATTTTGGAAAAGGTCAGAACCCGGCATTCCATAACTGAGAGTCGAACTACCACAACCCAACAGCTCAGATTTTTCCTTGAAAAGGGGCAAAAGGAAACTTTGACAACAAAATGTTCTTATACCTAGGTTGGCGCTAAGGAAAAAATCTTAGTAGCCAAAATCTGACCGAGATGATTGTGTTAATTTAGTGAATAAGAAAAGCGGCTATAAGGGTATGGGTACCCTTCCTTTTGCTGTAGGTCTAAACATTTCAAAAACATGTTTCGCATGCAGGGGTTGAAAAATCCACTCGCCCGCTCGCATTGGCGAGTAGAAAATGCCGTAGGACGAGTAGATTTGGGGACGAACTAGTCCGACGGGGCGAGTGCAAATTTAGGAATTGAATCACACTGATTGAGGGGAAAAAATAAAGGATCGAAAAGAAAGTATTTATTTTAAACTTCATATCGGAAACAATAATATTCCCTGTAAAATACGACCTTTCCCTGTTTATGTCAATCAATCCCGAAAGTGAAACTAAACAAGGAAACTAGAGTAAATCTGTGTTACTCATATGCGATGATTTGAGCGAGATCAAAAACGCCGCAAACACAGTCAATTGATGACGTAGTGTCATAGTAATTCCAGTTTCAATATAATCACATGATTTTTCCGCACCCAAATAAGGTTACGTTTTACTATGATTTGTTTACAAAAGACGCGCGTGCCTGAAAGGCGGGAAAATTAGATGAATCAATGAAAACAAAACGCTATCTACGTAGTAAATACACTGACATTAGATGGTTTTAACACAGACGCGTTGTCTCTTTCTGTTATGCCGCCTCGCGATTACACAAAGAAATTCTTTCACATTTACCGGGTAGTTGTACATATTAAACTGGTGTGCTTACTCGACCATTTCGACAGCTAATCTATCTTTCGAATTAAATGAAAAGTAAGTGTTTACAGTAATGTTAATCGGCGATTGATTTAAGGTAAAAGATGGAGTCAAGTCTGAGCCACATTCGATTTATTGACCATCTTTTTAAATAAAAGTGTTGCCTTGTTTGCCTATGACTTTTGAAGTGGCGATCGCCAGCGCGAGCCCTGTCTGTCATTTATACCGAAGAAACTTTATTTGTAGAGTCAAAGAGTTATGTTATTTGCATAATAATGCATCGGTAAGAGCCAACAGTCTAAAATTTTCTTCATCTTTAAGGGCGAGTTGGGTTGCCTTAAGGGCGAGTAGAAATTCAGAGCTACTAGTCCTACAGGACTAGTACGTTTGAAGAAATTTTTCAACCCCTGGCATGATTACTTAGGATGTCCATTGTGATGAGTTTGCATGAAATTTTGAACTGGCCAGAATGGATGCATTGCAGCAAAAGGAAAGGCACATTTTAGTAAGAAATGAAAAATGAAACACAAAATTAAAATTACAAAATGTTTATCACAAGTCACCCCCCCTCTTTTTCAGATCTTTCAATAGAATAGAAAAGAAAAACATACAGCTTAATGTAAGAAAAATGGTTAGCTTGTTAGGCACTGACATTGTTTTCTAAAATAAAAACAAATAAACATGGAATTGAATTTTGTTTTCTTTTTATTTACAATACTCATAGTTCTTTGATACTATAGAAAGCAGGGCTCCGGAATTTCTGAAATCTGAATCGGTCAACAGTCCCCCTGGCCTCACCTATCCCCGCAACATACACACCATTTGTCATCTTTCCCATTCAAATAACAGTTTGTGTTACTTTCGTTTCCATATTTCAATTTCCGACGATGAAATGAATTGTGATTTGTAACGAGTGAAAGATACGCGAAAACTATTAACAAATTTCTACTTTCACTTTGTTAAAACGGCATTGACTAGGCACTTTCGACAGTTTTGGTAATTCAAAATCGTCTAAGCTATTTCAAGAACGTGGTTCAATCTTAAGAATGAAAAATCAATCAATCACTCCTACGCCGAATAATGAAATCGTCGAAAGGTGACATCTGCCGTATTTTCCAAGAGTTTTGCATGTTCACGGAACGCTTGAGATGCTCGCCGACAATAAGATATCATGTGACCCGATATAGGTCAAACTGATCAGCTACTCTTCCAGTTACCCCCCTCGTGTAAATCGTATTTGGATTATTTTAAATTTTGTAATAGAATCAGTCGGGATGACGTCATAGCCTCACTTTTATATTTTCATCGAGGGTACAACCTCGGTCTTTATCGTTACGGGATACCATTTTTGAGGCAGAATATTTCCAAAATCTATCGCTAAAATTCACAAACAAAACTCTTTCTCTAAAGAATGTGATTTAAACTTTCTAACTACCAACGCATATTTAATAATTGTGCGTAGTCGTCGAGATATTAATGCTGAAAGTTGGTAATGCTTTAAGGAAAAAGACCGAAGCTTTCACCTCCACCGAATGAATGCAGGTCGACTGACGACGTTTTTGATTGGCTGAAGGGATTGTGCCGACCGTATCAATTCAAATATATTGATATTTATTTTCAGCGAATGAAAAGATATTTTAAGAAGAAACGAAGGATTAAACCAAGTATGTAATATACGGTGGCAAGAAATCTACTTTGAATTTGTCACAGCCAGATGTCCATATTCGGGTTTCATGAAAACGCAAACACCGACGGTTGACAGTCAAGCTCGGGCTTCTGGTTTAATTTTGACAATGAGCAAACTTATATTTAACTAATATCCTTAATGATTTATATTATTAAAATTTATGCGACTTATCAATTTGACAAAATGAAATGAAATCATGCGTTTTGACATATTCTATCACGATTTTATATTTGCCGCGTCGATAACAGAGTAACTTATATTGCCCCGCCTATTTTCTTGAATAACGCCAAACAACCAATCAGAAACATTATCTACCCATCAATCACACTCTATCGTCAATCAAGCGGATTAACACAGCTGGTCAATAGACACATGCTGTGTGTGTAATTAGATCGATAATCATAAATACCATAAAGTGCTTGTGTTTATTGTAAATGATGTGTTAATCGGATCGTATGTATGTAATTATGGGTCCGTGGCAGGATATCTTATCAGAATTGTTATGATAATCCTTAATTTCAGGTATGATAGGCGACTTTTTTGGCGATCGCCAGAATGGATGATTTTGTAAATAATGATCGCCATTTGACGATTATAATCGCCAATGGCGATTTTGGCGACCGGTAACGCTAACATAGTTATACAGGCACTAAAACATTGACATCAAAGCTTCTGGGAATAGTCTAGTATTTTGTTGTCAGGAAAGGTTAAATGATTCTGAAATTCAGTAGAGATATAAATTTACCAGAATTATGCGATATTATCTCAAACGAGAAATCCCAAAATACTACAAATCCCGGAATCTAGTAGATTTGAACAGAGTTAACAGAGTTCTGAAACAAGAGGGCCATTGGCCCTGAAGCGCTCACCTGATATAATAACTTTTTTTTGTAAACCAATTTTCAAGTTGATTGGACAAAGAATGTGACCTCTAGGGTGCACACAAGGTTTATCTAAGATTTGACCTCGTGACCTAGAATTGATCAAGACAATCATTCTGATCAATTTTCAGGTTGATTGGGCAAAAAATGTGGCCTCTAGAGTGCACACAAGGTTTTACAAAGATTTTACCTCATGACCTAGTTTATGACCCCAGATGACCCAATTTCGATCTTGTCTGAAAATTGATCAAGACAATCATTCTGATCAATTTTCAGGGTGATTGGGTAAAAAATGTGGCCTCTAGAGTGCAAACAAGGTTTTTCTAAGATTTGACCCCGTGACCTAGTTTTTGACTCCAGATGACCCAATTTCAAACTTGTCCGATATTTCACCAAGACAATCATTCTGATTAATTTTCAGGTTGATTGGGCAACAAATGTGGCCTCTAGAGTGCACACAAGGTTTTTCTAAGATTTGACCCCATGACCTAGTTTTTGACCCCGTATGACCCAATTTCAAAATTGTGCGAGATTTTATCAAGCCAATCATTCTGAGCAATTTTCAGGTTGATTGGGCAAAAAATGTGGCCTCTAGAGTGCACACAAGGTTTTTCTAAGATTTGACCCTGTGACCTAGTTTTAGACCCCAGATGACCCTATATCAAACTTGTGCGAGATTTTATCAAGTCAATCATTCTGAGCAATTTTCAGGTTGATTGGGCAAAAAATGTGGCCTCTAGAGTGCACACAAGGTTTTTCTAAGATTTGACCCCGTGACCTAGTTTTTGACCCCAGATGACCCAATTTCAAACTTGTCCGAGCTTTCATCAAGACAATCATTCTGAGCAAATTTCAGGTTGATTGGGCAAAAGATGGGGCCTCTAGAGTGCACACAAGGTTTTTCTAAGATTTGACCCCATGACCTAGTTTTTGACCCCAGGTGACCCAATTTCGAACTTGTCTGAGATTTTATCCAGACAATAATTCTGATCAATTTTCAGGTTGATTGGGCAAAAAATGTGGCCTCTATAGTGCACACAAGGTTTTTCTAAGATTTGACCCCGTGACCTAGTTTTTGACCCCAGGTAACCCAATTTCATACTTGTACAAGATTTCACCAAAACAATCATTCTGAGCAAATTTCAGGTTGATTGGGCAAAAAATGTGGCCTCTAGAGTGCACACAAGGTTTTTCTAAGATTTGACCCCGTGACCTAGTTTTTGACCCAAGATGACCCAATTTCGAACTTGTCCGAGATTTTATCAAGACAATTATTCTGAGCAAATTTTAAGTTGATTGGGCAAAAAATGTGGCCTCTAGAGTGCACACAAGGTTTTTCTAAGATTTGACCCCGTGACCTAGTTTTTGACCCCAGATGACCCAATTTCAAACTTGTTCGAGATTTCATCAAGACAATCATTCTGAGCAAATTTCGGGTTGATTGGGCAAAAAATGTGACCTCTATAGTGCACACAAGGTTTTTCTAAGATTTGACCCTGTGACCTAGTTTTTGACCCCAGATGACCCAATTTCAAACTTGTCCGAGATTTTATCAAGACAATCATTCTGAGCAAATTTCAGGTTGATTGGGCAAAAAATGTGGCCTCTAGAGTGCACACAAGGTTTTTCTAAGATTTGACCCCGTGACCTAGTTTTTGACCCCAGATGACCCAATTTCGAACTTGTCCGAGATTTCATCAAGACAATTATTCTGAGCAAATTTCAGGTTGATTGGGCAAAAAATGTGGCCTCTAGAGTGCACACAAGGCAAAGTTTGACGGACGACGGACGACGGACGACGGACACCGGACGCCGGACGACGGACGCCGGACACAGCGGTATCACAATAGCTCACCATGAGCACATTCGTGCTCAGGTGAGCTAAAAAGGGCCCTATTAACTCAATCTATCATATTTTAAAATTGCAGTCAATGACAGAAATGCACGCTCTGCTCTCTAAAGGTTGCTGCATATTAAGGGGGAATGCTCCAGTTTTTCGGAACACTGGTCGTTACTGTAGACAATTTAATGTTTCGTACCAATATGTTTCGCAACCATATTTTCAGTAATATACCACATCATTACAATTTACCATTTTCGACGGTAAAAGTGTATTTATTATGCGAACCTTATATCTTAAAGATGGAAATCGATTATTTAGAGCAAGACAGTCGTAAGTGTGTATGCAGTTACCACTGTTTTGCGTCATTTTATTCATGTGTAGCTGATAAAAATTGCTGTAATTCACTAATAAGTGCGCTGACCTATACATTTTCTTTTTGAATTATTACCAGGACATGTTGCTTAATACAATGAGGGAGTTTTATCGAATTCTATTATGTAGAACTTGAAATATTTCCAAAAATATGCAAATTTTGACATAAAACACCCTAGCTTCATTGATCTAACCGAAAAAGTGAGCATGCTGTTTTATACATTTACGCGTTTATAATAGCACATATTTTGGGTTTTCTGTTCTTATCTAATGTAAGACGTTACTTTAAATCCGTTTTCGGGACTAAACGATGAATATACAGCATTATATTAGCATTTTAGTGACCTTTGACAGGTGCAAGAAATTGTGTATTTTTTCGATGTAGGGGTATGTGATACGAATGCCTATAAAATTCAAACAAGATCGCTGAACCTCCATTTTTATTTTATTTTTCAATTAGTAATAACATGTTATTTCAACATACAAAATATAAATGAATTCTATTATTGGGAAAAATTTTAGGAAACTGGAGCATTCCCCCTTAAGAAGAATCTCTTATGAGAACAACATGGATCTTGATCAGATTGTGCGTATGCACAGGCTGATCTAGATCCATGTTAGTCTTATCCCCTTCGAAAAATTCTAGAATGCATTTAAGTTCAAGAACTGTTCTAGATCTGGAACTGTTCTAGAACTACCATTTAAGGATCTAGAACATTCTAGAACAGTTCTTGAACTTAAGTGCATTCTAGAACTTTTTTCGCACAGGATATGAAATCGTGAGTCACCTAATGGTCTGACACTCCAACTGAAGGAAATATCAACCACTCAGATTCACTACAAAATTGTAAAACCTGCTAATATTTCATTCACGATGTTTCAAACACAGTTTGAGTTTGAGTTTATTGGGGTTTTACGCCGTTTTCAACTACCAGGGTCATATCGCGGTGGCTGGAGCACCTGCCCATGGATTCCTGTTATTTCTCAAACCAGTACTACTACAACACCCTTACCGAGCCTCAAGCTGCTCGCCCACTTAGGTTAACGATTTCAAACCCATTGGTGGGTGACAATTTTGTCAGAAAGGGTATTACCGGTAGCCGCGGCTGGGTATCAAACCCAGGACCTCTTGTATGAGGGTCAAATGTGCTACCAACTGTGCTAAGGCCGCGGCCGTTTCAAACACAGACGCACCTTTGTGAAATGCCAAATTCAAGAATGTTCTGAATTAAAAGCTTGTGCAGATGACAAAAGAGACAGTAATGAAGATATGATAGCAAGGAAAATATTGAGGCAAAAGGCGAAAATGCTGATTATCAGCATTTTCTTCTTCTGCCTCAATGTTTTCACTTGCCCTTTCTTTAAGGGACAGCAAAACCAGGTCTTGTTTGGGAAAGGGTAAAACATTTAACAAAACTACTAAAGACTGAAGGAAACATTCACTATACCTCACCATAAATGACCTGGCAGAGCAGCCCCTGCTAATCGAATGGAATGCTCTGCCAGGTCAATTCTCGATAATTATACAAAATTGTAAAACTTGCTTATATTTCATTCACGATGTTTCACTATTATTGTTAAAGTGGCATTTCACATTTATTTCATTTTTTAAAAGTATGTCTTGAGGCAAAGATTGGTTATTCTAATGCTTAGAAATGTTGTCACTTTTTTGAAGTTGTTATCTATAAGCGAAAAATGTGCCTTTAAAGTTGAGACAGAAATGACAAATTCTATATAAATCTGAACTGTTGTCCACAACAATTTGTCTAATTTTAGCACAAAAATATATATTCCTCGTAAACGGTTCAATATTTCGACTTGAAATTTTCAGAATTTCCATAAGAAAAAATGCTCTTTCAGATAGAATAAAAGTAAATTATATGTGAAAATAATTGTGAAATGTCACTTTAAAATGGAAACAGGTTTCAGAACTTCCCCATTCAGAAACTGCAAGATGAAAATAAGGAAAATCTCTTTTTTCCTCAATGATTTTAACTTGTACTGTAAACTGTATCAAGAGATAGTCATCATCTAGCTCTTCCCTAAACAATCTCGGGTTTCAGTGTGTCAAAGAAGACTGTTTTTAGAATGTATTAATGGCAAAGAATTTTTTGCAAACCATAGTTTTACCGCTATGTTTTTATAAACCGCCGGTGTTGTTATAAAATCTCGTAACTACGGCTTTAATCAAGCCGTAGTTACCAGATTTTATAACAACACCTATGAAATATTTTGTTTGTCTGAATTTACGTCACGATTATCTGGATAAAATTGTTCCCTATTGAATTGTTTATTTACATAAATACATATTTATTTAGTCGTCTTTATTGTCCACCTACAGTTGTCGCCACATCGTACGGCACATGTTTATGTTTTGTTTAACGTTCAATTACATTTGAACAAAATATAAACATTGTGCCATACGACGTGGCGACATTCTGTAGTTGCAATAATGTAACCGAAACCTTTTTGAATTTTGACCCATCATCAAGTTTGTGACTACGATATCGCAGCTATTGTCCACCCTAATAAATCCTGGACAGTTTAATTTTCATGTGCAAAGTCTGTTAGTTGAGCGTCTAAACAAAACATTACCTAAGTAGAATCACTACATATGCAGATGTCCCCGGTTAATCTTGCTGGACAATACCACATTTCATTTCGAAGAAGTTTGTTTCTGGAGATCTCAATTAAAGTGTTTAATAATTATCAAATTAAGGACAAAAAAAAATTTAGACTACCTGCATTGAAATTTCACTACATAGCATTTTACAGAGAAATCCAGAAAATATTACAAAATGCTTACAATATTCCTGTAAATAAATTCCCACTCAACAAAATACTCACAAAACTATGGATAAAATCCAAAAACCCTGTGGTATTCTGCTATTTCATTCACAAAGTGGCTCACAATGTTTTTCACTGTGTCTCTAACTGGTTATTCAGAGCTTTTCGCCAACTTTTTATGATTATCAAGTAAATAAAGAGGCAGGAGAAAAATAGAATTACCTACTTTTAACTTAAAATCCAAAAATATACTGCAATAACAAAATTCCTGTATTTTCTCAGCAAAATTGTAATTAAATGGTCCCTAATGTTAACTCACTGATGTTTCCGACTAGCTCTCTCACTGGTTAATAAAGAACTTTCTTCCATTCATAAACTGCTACAATAAAACACTGGTAATATAAATATACATAACCTTGTTGGACACCTGTTGTCTGAAGCTGCTTAAACCCTTCCCCAATAGTGAACATTTGGACTTTACCAATTTCAAACCTGTTGCATACAATACAATGATGTGGAAAAAAATATATTTTTGGGTACACTGCAACACAGAAAATATTGAGGCAAAAGGAGAAAATGCTGATCATCAGCATTTTCTCCTTTTGCCTCAAATTTATCTCAAGCCTTTTCTATGAACATCTAACTAACCAGGCCTTGTTCGGGAAAGGGTTAACCTGCTCACCTGTTGTGGCTGGTTAACCCATTGCCAGACGACAAAATTTTGGACTTTTTTCAATTTGAAAGATGTTCCAGACGACAATTTCAAGTCGATGAAAGTTTAAAAAACTTTCCATTTTGGATCAGAAACAAGCAATTCCTTTATTTTTCACAATTTTTCTTCATTTTTCACAATTTTTTCCCAAGCCTTTCTTGTCAGGGAGTCAAATGGCGTCACTGTGCAGTAATGGATTAAAATACTTCTGTCTTACTGTAGCCAATTCTCAATTAATTAACAGTAGGTCAACTATGAAATGTTAGTGCAAAACTAATGTATGCGAAACAATGTTTGTAAAACACTAATACCCCAGAAATGGTCTATGTTAAGTTTTCAGACAGACAGATGGACATACAGACAAGAGTAAAACAACATGCCCCCTCCTAACCCTCTCCCCCCTTTCTCCCTGATTTTTGATACAGACAAAAAACTGTTTTGTTTTTTTCTAAATGCTAAAATTTAACATTTTTCTCCTTTTTTCACATTTGCTCCTTTTTCTTCATCATACTTCTCTTTCATACAGAAATTTCATGCCTTAAAGTGACATTTCAGAATTTTTGTCATAAATTTTACTTTTATTTTTAACTGAAAGAGCATACTTCCTTATGAAAATTCTGAAAATTTCAAGCCAAAATATTGCGCCGTTTACGAGAAATTTATATTTTTGTGTTAAAATTGAACAAATTGTTGTGGACAACAGTTAGGATTTATTTATCGATTATGTCTCAACTTTAAATGCGTGTTTCTCGCTTATGCTATGTTCCCACTATCACGATTGGCGCCACGATTGAAATCGTGATCATAATCGTGGCTCACATATCAGATCTTCTCAGTTCTTCATGTCGAACGTGGTAATCGCGATAATCGTAGAAAATTTTTTGGCTGCCAAAAATATTTCTACGATTAACACGATTGACTTTCAGTCGTATTTATCGCATCAGAACCTAGCAAATCATAACAATTCACATCAGACCATATCTAATCGTACTTCACAATCGCGCTGATCGGGACTTGGCAAAATCGAAATATGGCAATGTCTCGTGGAACTTTGTATTCAATCTTTCAATTTTTAGCTTCAACACAATTACCCGATGTCATCTTCTCTTACTTCTGAATCGTGTAGCCCAATCGCCCTTTCTTGCCATTTCACCGCCTTATGGGTAAAATGAAATGGGTCTGCCCCTTGTCCTACCACCCCTGGGTACCGTAACTTAAGAAGGTTGTGTAGAACCACTGCTGCCTCTACTATATCATTGACAGTGTCAAGCTTTTGTTCTAGAGTCGCAAGGAGACACCTTAATCTGTTAACTAAGATCCCAAATGCGTTTCCAACCACTCGGCGACCCCTTGATATTCTATGTCTGAATATCATTTCCTCTCTAGACAAGTTATTCCTACTACTAGTCAAAACTCCAAACCGGCCACTTTGTTTACAAATATCTGATCGGAAAGAAGTTTTCTTTTATGGAAAGGGTGCCCATTGGAAGATCATTTCGCTCAAACGTCGCTTGTTAAAATGTTAATGTGACTCTTCGACATTACATGAAAGACGAGGACCCCCCATTTTTGAAAATCACAAAAACTGAGAAATTCAACATAAATTCAGATTTAGGACGAAATAAAATCTTGATATTGTCATTTTTTCTCTATCATCATTGCTAGTAAATTGACCAAGAAACACAATTTTCAAGAGGGAATTTAGTTCTATTATATATTGCCCAGATATGAATCGATTTGCTACAAAATACCTCACCCACCAATGTTAAAAACGATGAAAATCAAAGTTAGGGGTGTAGTGAAACTTGTGTCAATTTGAAAACTTTCAAGACGGAATATTGGTAACTTTTTCATCTTTTTTAGTTCAAACATGATTATTCTATACAATGACTAACAATAATTGTTGTTATCCCGTCAATAAATATGTCATAAATGGCAGAAACTAAGTGACCGGTTAGAAGTTTTGACTAGTATATATGGCTTCATAAGGTAATGCTATAAAGCAAAAGTGTTATAGCCCAAGTCCTAAAATGAACAAGAGGGCCAAGATGGCCCTGTATCGCTCCACTGGCTTTTAGACAATTAGACTACGAACTTCTTAAAGGAATACAAAAGAGGTTTATCCAAAGAAGAATCATGCTACGCCAGAATGAAATCCAATCAGTGATTAAGGAGCAGAAATGTTTTTAAAATTTTCTTAAAATTACACTATACTAGTATATGTTTCATATAGCGAAAAATAAGCCTAGCCCACAGCGGCCAAGCTTTTCATCCAATTGTGACGGAATTTTGGAAGAGATTCATGCAAGGAAGATTCCTGTGAAGTTTGGTTGAAATTGGTCCTGTAGTTTTGGAGAAGAAGATTGTTTAACAATTTTTGGAAAATTCAATTTAATCAAATTTACTAAAATTTAAGTTCTACACTGATTTTTTTCTTTTTAAGGAATTTAGAGGAGATTCATGTAAGGAAGATTTGTGTGAAGTTTGGTTAAAATTGGTCCGGTAGTTTTGGAAAAGAAGATTTTTCTAAAATTTAATTAAATTTATTTAATCAAAATTTATATTCTACACAGAATTTCTTTTTGAAGGAATTAAGAAGAGATTCATACAAGGAAGATTTCTGTAAAGTTTGGTAGAAATTGGTCCAGTAGTTTTGGAGAAGAAGAATTTTTAAAGATTTTCTGAAAATTTAATTTAATTAAATTAATTAAAATTTAAGTTATACACAGAATTTATCTTTTTGAAGGAATTAAGAAGAGGTTCATACAAGGAAGATTTCTGTGAAGTTTGGTTGAAATTGGTCCATAAGTTTTGGAGAAGAAGAATTTTTAAAGATTTTTCGAAACTTTAAATCAATTAAATTAATTAAAATTCAAGTTCTGCACGGATTTTATTCTTTTGAAAGAATTTGGTAGAGATTCATGCAAGAAAGATTTCTGTGAAGTTTGGTTGAAATTGGTCCAGTAGTTTTGGAGAAAAAGAATCTTTAAAGATATTTCAAAAATTTAATTCAATTAAATCAATCAAAATTTAAGTTACACACAGATTTTATCTTTTTGAAGGAATTAAGAAGAGATTCATACAGGATGATTTCTGTGAAGTTTGGTTGAAATTGGTCCAGTAGTTTTGGAAAAGAAACATGTTTAAAGATTTTTCGAAAATTTAAATCAATAAAATTAATTAAAATTCAAGTTCTGCGCGGATTTTATTCTTTTGAAAGAATTTGGTAGAGATTCATGCAAAGAAGATTTCTGTGAAGTTTGGTTGAAATTGGTCCAGTAGTTTTGGAGAAGAAGAATTTTTAAAGTTTTTCCGAAAATTTAATTCAATTAAATTAATTAAAATTCAAGTTCTGCACAGATTTTATTCTTTTGAAGGAATTTGGTAGAGATTCATGCAAGGATGATTCGTGTGAAGTTTGGTTGAAATTGGTCCAGTAGTTTTGGAGAAGAAGATGTTTAAAGAAAAAGTTTACGCACGGACGGACGCACGGACGGACACACGGACGGACGACGGACACAGGGCCATGACATAAGCCCTGCTGGCCTTCAGCCAGTGGAGCTAAAAATGGCATAAAAACTGATTATCATCTAGGTCTGCCGTCATTGGACATGGTTGTTGAAGTTCTATGGATCAATCTTCCAATCGATTATATAGCTCAGAATCACCAAATATCTGAGCGTCTGACATGTGTCCTTTCAACTCCAAGCTCGTCCCAGACAAACTTGTAATCTGCATCTACTAGAGCCAGAAATGGAATCGAAAAGAACTGCTTAAAACTGTAGTAAAGGCTTTCATATTGTGGTGGCTTCTTGATAACGCCGTGTTTTCCATCTACAGCTTCAATGGCAGATGGAATGTTTCATCTCACCTCGAACTGATTAGCTAATGTTTTCAATGCTTGAGGGGATAAATATAAATTGAATACCTCGTCTTTGTATGCCATCACAATAGCCTGACATACTTCCGGTACCATCTCCAAGATACTTGATACACCACACCTGAATGCATAAGCAAGAGATCGGTAGTTATCTCCAGTTGCAAGGTACCTCAGCGTCACTGACAATTAAATACCAGGTTTCATGGGTTTCCTGAAACGGATGGATTCCCTTTCGATGTATGGGGCAAACACACTTCTTGGAAAAGATCTCGTGTAGGCCTAAGCCGCGTATAACTATGGAACGCCGCTGGATCTTCAAATCTTAAATGGATGTCTAAGAGACTGGAATATTGTCCATATAGAAGTCTTCTTTCTTCTGTAAGCCAAACCCGCACCGAACATTGTCTGTTTGCAGCACTTCTCATAGGTCATATGTGTTGTAGATTGCCTTTGTTCCTCATCTTCATTTGTGACAATATAACTTTATAAAAGCACAGTAAATGCTACATCATTTTCTTTTCTTTCTGTCATATTACTAAATACTATGCCCTATCTGTTGTAATCTAAGATTAACAATGACACATTTTGTATTTGTCAGGCCATAAAACATACCCCTTCATATTCCAATCGTAGAGCTAATCGCGACACTCTTTTCGGATCACACTGCCCCAATCGTAGCTGGTCTCAAATGAGCGTATAGAGTCAGAAAGAACTTATCGGGACGTATCTACACGTGTTTTATCGTCTCAAGTCGACAAGCCTGATCTTGTAGAACGTATCGGACTGTATCAAATCTTACACAAGCGTGAATGAACGTAGATAAGATCGTATCAGGTCGCTTTTCGTGGATTGGAATAATCGTACAAAATCGCAGCAGGTCGCATAAGACCGGAATAATTCTCATCGCAACGTATTGAATACGAAAATTTCGGTTAAATTCAACGATAAGTTACGACTGGTCATTCGTGGTGTTCGTAACAGAACGCACGACAGTGGGAACGTAGCATTATTGGCAACAACTTCAAAAAACAAATAGTATTTATACTCATTAGAATAACCAATCTTGGCATCAAGACATACTTTAAAAAATTGAAATTGGAATGAAATGTCCCTTTAAATTTTGTTTTATGATGAAGGATTAAAATTTTCCTTGCAGTTATAACCCATTACCACATGTTAACTCCTTTTGACTCCCCTAAAGAAAAAGGCTTTGGAAAACATTGTGGAAAATAAAGAAATTGCTTATGACAAGCAATTTCTTCATTTCCCACAATATTTTCTACCCTACCAGACTAAAATTTGCTATACTTCATTCGCTTAGAATTGCCGTCTGCAACATCTTTGAATTTGGGCCGATCAAATATTTTGTTGTTAGGTAATGGGTTTAAGTTACATAATCCATTACTGAGTTACATCAAAATTACCTCATATCATATACCTGTGGTATTAGACCTTGAATCTTTTTTATTGAGAAACCATCTTCCTTGTTCATTTTACCCATTGCCCAATTTTTTCAACTCTTTTCTATTAGGGATGTCAAAACTACCAACTAGGTCTTGTTCCGGAAAGGGTTAACCATTTCATGTTCTAAAGTAACCAGACTTAGAGTATACTTAACAAGCAGCACGAAAGATGTTGAGACAAAAGCAGAATTTGCTAAATATCAGCATTTTTTTCTTCCTTTCTGTCAACGTTTGCAAAGCTTTCTTCATTGGGGACGTCAAAGGTCTTTATGGGGAAAATGTTGACAATCTAAATAGCCAAATTTCCTATGCTCAAGAAACCAATGTAGGGTTTATCAAATCAGAGCAATTGAGCTTCTTTTCCTTTTCTTGCATTGTTTTCTAAATGTTTTCGAACACCTTCTAGGATAATGTAACCAAAGCCAAAACTTGTTCAGGACAGGGTTTAAAATATTAATCTGAAGAGTTCAATTCACTACTCTCAAGTAACCAATAGGGCTTATCAAATCAGGGTACTCCAGTTTATCAGTTTGCACTATAAAAAGCCCAATCTGATCTTTTATTGTATTTGATATCATCTCAAATAGCTCAGAATAGCTCTAAAATCCCTTTCCCAAACAGAATTGGGTTTTGAAGCCCCTTATAGAATAGGCTTGAGAAAACATTGAGGCCACAGAAGAAAATGCTGATAATCAGCATTTTCTCCTTATGCATCAATATTTTTTGAGCTATATTTTTCACAATTTTTTGCCTTTAATAACATGCATTTTGTCATTAGCAGCAGGTTCGAAATTGGATCACCCTAGAATTTTGACATTTGGGAAAGGTTTACACTCCTTTCCTAAACAATTACTGGTGTTGATGTCCAAGAGAGAAATTAGCTTTGAAAAACATTGAGAGAAAAGAAGAAAAATCTGATAACCTGCAGTTTCTCCTTTTTACTCAATGTTTTACGAAAAACATAACTTATAATCCTTATAGTATTTTTGGCTACATGTTTCAATGAATAGGCTGGTCTTAAAGTTTTCTGTTTAGGACAAGGTTTATGGCTTTATGAAAGGAACAATAAATGTAAAAGCCCATAGACTGAATAAAACGACCATATGAGCTGCATAAAAATGCTGATTTTCCATATTCGACAATGAAAAGTTTGGAAAAATCCTTTTTAGCCCCCCCCCCCTTCCATATTCAGGCCCTGGGGCTTTAGTCCCCCCCCATAAATTATGAAGTTGCTCCCAGGCCTGAATCATCCATTGAGAGAAAAGGAGAAAACACTTTTATCAACAGTTTCAATACTGCTTGACCAAGGGCTATCATGTTAATTTGAAGAGTTGCAGATGACAAAAAAATTGTTATCAAAAAAGTAAATATGTATATATCTATTATAGATGAGAAAATATTGAGGCAAAAGGAGAAAATGCTGGTAACCAGCATGTTCTTCTACTGCCTCAATGTTTTCAAAAGTTTTTTCTATCAGAGGCGTTAAATGGGAATGGTTTAAATTGATCTGGCTCAAGGACATGAAACTACAGGTATACTTCGGGGAAAGGCATTTTCAAAAAGATGAAGGAAAGGCTAATATTGCACTATATTTGTGTCAAATCCCCTACAGTTCAGCTACATAATGTCGCTTTTCTTCGAAAACCTCATAAATGTAGCTTGTTTCAAGCTACAGTTAAGAGGTTTTGAAGAAAAGCAGCAATAACTTTTAGCAAGCCGTAGCTATAATGATACTGTCACAATGGATGGTTTTATAGCTAAATCTGTGATGTAACTTAAATACTTAATAGTCTTTAATAGTTTAAGTCTTTAGAAATATTTACAATAGATAATTTAAGATTTTGCTTACTTAACCTTTCCCTTAACAACAAAACTTTAGACGGTTCACATTTGAATAATGAAGGAACTAGAACTGTCGCAATGCGGTCCACAAATACCTCCCTTCCACTAGTGCCTTGTCACTGAAAAATAGCTTTAGGTGAAATGGTTCTTCAATTAAAGTAGGGAAAAGGATCTTAAACAAAGTCCAAAAGTGGCCTTGACCTTTGACCTCCGTGATCCCAAAACGATGTGGCACCTTCTTGGGTCAAGGACAACAACTATGTAAAGTTTCATGGTCTTAGGTCAAACTGATGTTGAGTAAGAACACAGAAACAGATTTTAAACAAAGTCTAATTGTGACCTTGACTTTTGACCTTTGTGACCCCAAAACAATAGGGCACCTGCTTATGTCAAGGACAACAACTATGCAAAGTTTCATGGTCCCAGGTCAAACAGTTGTTGAGTAAGAGCTCAGAAATAAATCTTAAACAAAGTCCAATTGTGACCTTGACCTTTGACCTTTGTGATCCCAAAACTATGGGGCGCCTCCTAAGGTCAAGGACAACAACTGTGTAAAGTTTCACAAATATTGAGTTAGAGTGTGGAAAAAGATTTAAGACAAGGTCAAAATGTGACCTTGACCTTTGACCTTCATAACCCCAAAAAGAATAGGGCATCCTAAGGAAACAACTGTGTAAAAATTCATGGTACCAGGTGAAACGGTGTTGAGTTAAAGCATGGAAACATAATATTGGAGAAAGTCTAGTTGTGATTTTGACCTTTGACCTTCATGAACCCAAAACAAAAGAGAGACTCCTTGGATCAAAGGCAACAACTGTATAAAGTTTCATGGTCATAGGTCAAACAGTTCTAGAGTTGGAGCATAGAAATGAAAAAGTCTACGGACAAACAGACAAATTGACATGGAGAAACCAGTATTTTCTCCCCTTCTGCTTCGTAGGTGTGTGTGTGTGTGGGGGGGGGGGTATAAGAAAATAAAAAAAATATGCTTCCATCTTCTGTTGTCTCAATGTATTCCAAACTTTTTTTCTATAGGGAACAGCAAAACCAAGGTTCTGTATTAACTAAAATCTAACAACCAACTTGCTAGGGAAATCATAATGGTGAATTTGTGGTAAGATTGTTGATAATACTTGCCCCATGTCTTGTTCGGAAAAGAGTAATTGCAGGAGGGCAATAAGACTTAGTATACAGACTGAATTTCTTCAGATTCTCCAGATTTATGTTGAAGAAAAAAATACATGAAAATAAAATGTTCTCCTTTGTTTTTCATGTTTTAAAAATATCATGAATTTCAAAACATCATCAATGTTTGTGAACTGTTAAAACATCATTCTGAAGGTCATTGAGTACAGAGCCAGGAGAATTTCTCCGGAATTTCGAGAATTATTCCTGATAAATAAATTACATAAAAATAACATTTGGCAAGTGTTTTCTTTAATAGAAGCCAGGTTTATTTACCAATGAAGTGAATATTTCGCTATTTTTAAACTTGTTCATTAATCATTAAATTTAAATAGAGCTGCTTTTAAAAGAAACATGTACATTGTTCTGTGATTATTTTTTAACTATCAGGTGACCAATATCTTGAATCTAGTTAACCCTTTCCCAAACAACAAAATTTTAAGGTAATTCTCTTCAAAAACTGCTACAAAAGACAAAATGGGTGTAATAAAGATAGGATTTGTGTAAAATATGACACAGAAAATATTGAGACAAAAGGAGAAACTGCTGGTTATCAGCAGTTTCTTCTTTTGTCTCAATGTTTTCCCAAGCCTTTTCTATTAGGGACGTCAAAACCATGTCTTGTTTGGGAAAGGGTTAATTGAACCCTTTCCCATACAATGACCCATTTTGGCACATCAAAATGGTTAAAAACAAGAGCTTAACAGTAAGATTGTAGCATGCGCAACTAGGCTGGACATTCATTGTAGCAAGTTCCATCAAATTCTGATTAACCCATTCCCACACAAGACCAGGTTTTGACGTCCTTATTAAAAAGTCTTTGGAAAACATTGAGATAAAAGAAGAAACTGCTGATAACCAGCAGTTTCTCCTTTTGTCTCAATATTTTCTGTGCCATATTTTACACAAATCCTACATTTAATAACGTCCATTTTGTCATTTTTTATAGTTTTTGAAGTGGTTGTGGATCACCCAAGAATGTTGTCATTTGAGAAAGGGTTAAATTGTAGGAATTAGGTCCTTGTTGCCACATAAGCAATATAGCTAGCAGACAGACAACCATGGCCAGAACATTTAGTAATACGACCGCCATTCAGCACCTAAAGATGATGGACATTAACATAAACAATTTCTTCTGTTTTTCTCACTCTTTTCCAAGTCTATTTTGCGTCTGCTATTTTGGTAGAAGGATTTTTTTCGAAATGATTAACCCATCACCACATACTGACTCTTTTTGACTCCTCGCAGGATAATGGCTTTCAAAAACATTGTGGAAAATGAAGAAATTGCTTGTGACAAGCAATTTCTTCATTTTCCACATTGTTTTCTACCATGAAAGACCAAAAAATATAACATTTCATTCACTTGAAATTGTCGTCTGCAACATCTTTCAAATTGGCAAAGTCCAAAATTTTGTAGTTTGGAAAAGGGTTAAAATATCAGAAGAATGTATAGTGCTATAATCCATCAAAATTACATTACATTATCTAAATGATTTCCTGAAGGTTTCAAATGGCTATTTTTCCACCAAAAACACCCATTTTTGTTGATAATTTTCAAGAGCTTTTAGACTTCAGCTAGATGTTTCACCGCTTTTTTCAAAAACCTTATAACTACAGGTTTAATTAAGTTGTAGTTACAAGGTTTTAAAAGTAAACCGATGATAAAGATATTATCTACAATGTATATCGTCGGTGTAAATGCAAAACCTCATATATTGATTCTTGCGATTTCCAAAGTACAAACTTGTGTGTCCAGTTTAGACAATTCTCGCTGGTTTTTAGATATTTTAATGGATCAGTATAACGTTGGTGCTATGACAAAATTGCGTAACTGGAATTTTGCTCCAAACCCATTTTTTCAGGAGAGCCAAAAAACCTTTTTAGTACTTTTTACTGCTTTAAAAAATGTGCTGACAAAATTGCGGAACTCAATAACTACATAAACAATTCATCTTCTTTAATTAAGGTAAAATAAGATAATTGAACATAACTTACGGTTCATTTATTGGTCAAAGTAGAAGAAAAACAGAGGAGAATGCCATTTCTCAGCCTTTTATTACTTTCGTGTAAAAAATTTGTCTATGTATAACGCATTTTTGTCAGCTAAATCGAGTTACGCAATTTTGTCACATGATAATTGAAAGGGTTCTAATAGGTGTAGAGAAACGCCGTTTTAACAGAATATGCGCTCCCACAGACTTAGTAGAAAGCATTTATAAACGAAAATTGACAAAATTGCGTAACTAATTTGTTACGCAATTTTGTCATAGCACCGACAATAAATGGCACATTATTTGTGAACAATATGTCAAAATTTCAAAATAGATTGCATATCAATATCAAGCCAATATTCTTTTATTTTTTCAATCAACAAGAAAATTGGCTTGATATTAATATGCAATCTATTGTTTGAAATGAAAAAGATTTTTTATATGAATTGCACATTCATTGCATGAAAACAACCAATTAAGCCTACCACAATATTCATGTAATGTAAAAGCAGCAACATACTAGAGGAAAATGTGGATGTTAAACCTTTTCCCAAACAAGACCATGTTTTGACATCCCTAATAGAAAAGGCTTGGTAAAACATTGAGTTAAAAGACGAAAACGCTGATAATCAGCATTTTCTCCTTTTGCCTCAATATTTTCTATGCTATATTATTATACAAAAATTAATGTAATGTAACATCAGCATATCCAGATCGAATCATGAAGAAGCCCCCATAACAGGAATCTTTCTTTTGTTAATCCCTTGATAGACAAAGATCTAAGGGGGACTGTCAGAACTTTTCCCCCTCTCTCTCATGATCCGTACATTGATATTACAAAATGCAGAATTTCATTTCATTGTTCATCAAACCCAATGATCTTCATGATTACATTGATTCAAATGAGTACCTACAAGATAGGTTTTGAATTGGAAATTACAAATTTAGAATGCCAAATTGCTGAAGAAAAGGTATTTAGCTCATATACGACCAAACTTTAAATAGTAAGATCTGTTTTGGGGTTGTTTTTTTTACAAAAAGTCATTAGCAAAAGTTTTTCTTTTTGTCATCAGAAAAAATGGTTATTTAAAGCTGACATACCAGAGTTATTATCTGTTAGAATCTTTACTGAATTTTGTATGATCTCATAATTGCCAAAAACAAGGACTAAATAATAATCTTAAAACCCAAAATAGCATCAATTGTAATAAGATTTCTTTTGAAGACATTTAATAAAGAGCTATCTACATTTCAATTACTTAAGATAAAATCATTGAAAATATGCTAGAAATTCTAATACATCAATATGAAAACAAACAACAAACGTTATATTATGTGCTGCAGAAAGTGAAATAAA
The DNA here is from genome assembly GCA_963680895.1 of Fragum sueziense. Classification (NCBI taxonomy): domain Eukaryota; kingdom Metazoa; phylum Mollusca; class Bivalvia; order Cardiida; family Cardiidae; genus Fragum; species Fragum sueziense. The sequence goes on along the minus strand of OY804593.1, from coordinate 3,161,105 downwards.
TGTTATTAAAAAAGTATAAAATAACATATCACTTAGAAAATATTGCGGAAAGGAGGCTGGTTATAAACATTTTCTTGTTTTGCCTCTATGTTGTCCAAACTTTTTCTATTATTATAATTAGGGACATCAAATTCAGGTCTTGTTGGGGAAAAGGTTGAAATGTTGCTATGGAATGGGAGAGATAACAGATACAGTACTCTGCTAGGGGGGCGCTTGTGTACTATCGGTTATACCTGTAGTGGATTTTACTAATACAAAAGCAAGAGGCGTATCAGTGTAATGCTTATAAACCATTTATTTGATCATTAATTTACTCAAGATCATTAGGTATCCAAATTCTATGGTTTAACCCATTACCAGACAGCCAAATGGGAGAGATAAACGGGTTCATCCGCTAGGAGCGCTGCAGTTACACAGGTCATAACAGAACCAGCTGACTCTCAATACACACATGTTTTACAATAGATTCTAATAGGAAATCTGTTTATAATGGATGGGGTGCTCCCAAATTCAATGCTGTAATTGCATAATACAGGTACATTAAGAAAGAGGTGAAAGGGAAATCATTGTATAGAAAATTAACAAAAGTATTAATATAAAATTCTTTACTGACCAATCACCAGAAAACCAGTAAAACGAATTTTTATCTTCATTCATCCCTTGCTATGATGTACAATTGTATTGATATGCAAACTGACTAAGGAAAGAAAATCAAATTTTGTTATCATCGTTGTGTTTCCTGATCTTGTTTTCTGATCTTGTCTGCACTGCAATGTTCCCTAACCATATGTTCTACAAATGGTTGGTTAAAAGTGTGATGTCTTACCTGGGTATTCATGAAGCCTTTCTAATGATGGAATGTCTGGCAAATTAGTCTACATGTAGTTTCATTGAAATCAGGCGTTAAAGATTAAATTTAAATCAAATATCATTGTTTCTGTTTTTTTTTCTAATTTCAAAAGTGAAATATTCCTATTTTGTAATTTTTAAATGTCATTTGTGAATTAATTTTCTGTCTAATGCATTGCAAGCATCTATTGGAACTATTTTGAAAAAAAAATAAGTTATTTTTGTAATTAAAAAGCTTAAGTATGGTGGGGAGAGGTAAGATAATATGTTGCAGACTACACTTTCAAGTAACTGAAACACCAGATTTGAAGGAATTTCTTTGTAGAGAACATTGCGGAAAAGGAAGAAATTGCTTTCTACTAGCGTGTTTTCCCATTTGGCACAATGATTTCCAAAGCCTTTGTCTTGTAGCCCCTGTGAAATGCTTTGTCATTCTTCATGAAGTATTAAATAAATATTCATTAGCTATTCAAGAACGGAAAAAATGAAATCTTCATGAAGAAGAAGTGAACAGAAAATGGCCCATTTTGCATAAATCTTCATAAAAACAGAGTAACGAATTTTTCATGAAGTTGGAAATGCATAATAAATCCTTAAACCATGCAGTTTTGCGTTCTGAGAAAAAGGCATGAAGTCTTCATGAATAAATAATCATATAATTCATGAAGACTTCATGCAAGAAAAATATGCAAACGATCTTAAGAAGAAATCATGATTATTTTGTTAAAAATGAGTATGGGCCATTTTCTGTTCACTTCTTTTCAATGAAGAATTCATGAATAATATTTCTTTACAAACTTCATAAAAACATACAGGTGTCTCTAAACACAGAGTAATGAATTTTTTATGAAGTTGGAAATGCATAATAAATCCTTAAACCAAGCCATTATTTCCTTTTTAAAAACACGTCAAGGTCATGAGAAATACTAAAAAAACAATTTGTACAAATATGTTGCTGACAGAACAAAACTTAATAAACTTTTTGTAGAACAGGTAGTTTCAGAACTGTAATAAGTAACAGGCCATTAAAAATCAATGATTCCTATTTATAGAAGCAAAATAATAATATCCATTTTACAGAATAATTATGTGGGTGGGGAATGGTAAAAGAAATAAACATTTGAATTTGTTAAATTTAGTCTAAAGAACACTTACTAACATTGTCTTCCTTGGTTTTATCATTTAGTGAGCTCTTTAATCACTTGATTATAACTAAAAATATTAATTATAACTCTTAACAAAAACATATTTCTTGAAAAATAGTCAGACAAGCAAAATTCCCTCCATTATTTTCTAAACCACATGTCATAGACTGGAACATAATTTAGACTGGGGGATCATGAATGTTTTAAGAACATTTTATGAACTGTACACAAGGCCTGATTTACCAGTTCTTACACAGTTCTTTATTCAAACTATGGGCATGTTAGTGACATTTTAAGAACTGTTACAATCCATTATTAATTCATGGTCAGCTCATTTTTTTTCAAACTGGACCAGATTCTTTATGAGTTCTTTATGCACAATAATGGACATCTTATGAACTAATTAAGAACTTTATTGAACTTATTTAAATGAAAACTTCATAATAAATCCTATGCATTCATCATGAAGGTTTTAAGGATTTTGTCAATCATTAATATCTTCATAATGTCTTCATGAAGCAATTATCATCATACTTCATGCAGAAAACTTCATGAAGTGTGTTAAAGAAGTGATAATGAATAATGTATGAAACATTCTTAAGATTCATAATATGTTCATTATTTATGAATTACATTTCACAGGGGTGGGCATAAACATCACTATGTGGGAATTGTGAAGAAAATAAACACACAAAAAATGTTCTGCCCACTGAAAGTCTGATTTCTTTTCATTTTAGATAGATGGGCATAACATTAATTTTCTACATAATAAAAACCATTAGCTTGGTTGCCTATCTTGATTTTCCGAAATATACAAATTTATAATAGCAATGCCTGGTATTGAACTGTTGATGACAGACAATATTTATCATGAGGCAATGAATCTTATACGTCATTCTTGTCGCACTGCATTTTATTAAATTACATCATTCCGTTTTTCTTTCAAAACAAGGAAGGATGCATCATTGATGTTGCTGGGTTAAGAGTCAATATTAAATTGAATACATGTATTGTTAGCCCATTACTATAATTGAATTGGTCACTTTGTAGAGTGATAAAGAAGGCTTTGGAAAACATTAAGGAAATGAATAAATTGCTTGTGGTAACTTCATCTTCCACACATTTCTAACAGAAAAAAATGCAAAATTTCATTACTTGCACTTTACATTGTCATCTGAAACACATTTAATTTTGGACCAATCTGAAATTTTGCTGTCTGGAAATGGGTTAAACCATGGAATTTGGATACCTAATGATCTTTAGTAAATTAACGATCAAATGAATGGTTTATAAGCATCACACTGATACCCATTTTGCTTGTGTATTAGTAAAATCAACCACAGGTATAACCGATAGTACATAAGCGCCACCTAGCAGAGTACTGTATCTGTTATCTCTCCCATTTCAGATTGGTCCAAAATTAAAGGTGTTGCAGATGACAATGTAATTTGCAAGTGATGAAATTTTGCATTTTTTCTGTTAGAAATGTGTGGAAGATGAAGTTAACACAAGCAATTTATTCATTTTCCTTAATATTTTCCAAAGCCTTCTTTATCTTGTGGGGCATCAAAAAGAGGCCATATCAATTATGGTAATGTGTTAACAATATTCAATCTTAACCCAGCAACATCAATGATGCAGCCTTGTTTTGAAAGAAAAACGGAATGATGTAATTAAAGAAAACGCAGTGCGACAAGAATGAAGTACATGTATAAGATTCATTGCCTTATGATAAATGATGTCTGTCATCAACAGTTCAATACCAGGCATGGCTTTTATAAATTTGTATATGTCGAAAAATCAAGATAGGCAACCAAGATAAGGGTTTAGATTCTAAAAGTAGAAATGTTATGCCCATCTATCTAAAATGAAAAGAAATCAGACTTTCAATAGGCAGAATATTTTTTTTTTTGTCTTTTTCCCACCACAATTCCCACATAGCGATTTTTATGCCCTACAAGACAAAGGCTTTGGAAATCATTGTGCCAAATGGGGGAAAAACGCTTGTAGAAAGCAATTTCTTCCTTTCCCACAATGTTCTCTACAAAGTAATTCCTTCAAATCTGGAATTTCAGTTGCTTGAAATTGTCGTCTGCAACACATTATCTTACCTCTCCCCATCCTACTTAAGCTTTTTAATGACAAAAATAACTTATTTTTTCAAAATATTTCCAATAGATGCTTGCAATGCATTAGGCAGAAAATTAATTCACACATGACATTTAAAAAATACAAAATAGGAATATTTCGCTTTTGAAATTAGAAAACAGAAACAATGATATTTGATTTAAATTTAATTTGTAACGCCTGATTTCAATGAAACTACATGTAGACTATTAATTTGCCAGACATTCCATCATTAGAAAGGCTTCATGAATACCCAGGTTAGACATCACACTTTTAACCAACCACTTACCATAGGCGTAGGAAGAGGGGGGGCAGGGGGGGCCCAATAATTTGAAAAGGGGGCTTGCCCCCATGGCCCCCCATATTTCCATTCTCTTTAACATTTGTCCCCCCCCCCCCAATATTATAAACCTTCCTACGCCACTGCTTACAGAACATGGTTAGGGAACATTACAGTGCAGACAAGATCAGAAAACACAACAATGATAACAAAATTTGATTTTCTTTCCTTAGTCAGTTTGCCTATCAATACATCATAGCAAGGGATGCATGAAGATAAAAACTCTTTTTACTGGTTTTCTGGTAATTGGCCAGTAAAGAATTTTATATCAATACTTTTGTTATTTTACTATACATTGATTTCCCTTTCACCCTCTTTCTTAATGTACCTGTATTATGCAATTACAGCATTGAATTTGGGAGCACCCCATCCATTATAAACGGATTTCCTATTAGAATCTATTGTAAAACATGTGTGTATTGAGAGTCAGTTGGTTCTGTTATGACCTGTGTAACTGCAGCGCCCCTAGCGGATGAACCCGTTTATCTCTCCCATTATTGGGAAAAGTGTTAATTCAAAGCTTTATTCATTTCAAGGGCTTTTTAGTAAATCTTTTTTCCTTTTGTTTTTACAACTGTTTAAATATAGATGAAATTCTGCCGCAGAGTGTGAATTCTCCAGCGCTAATAAAAGATTATTTTATCTACAATTGACGTCATTGCTTCCATTGACTGGTCCTTGAAGCTGCACCGGTTCCCAATTTATCTTTTTATATCTGCAGTGATTCTGGGTGATCCTTTACCTCATGAGTAAATCTACACCTTTCTCAAACAAGACCTGATTTTGACGTCCCTATTAGAAAGGGCTTGGGAAAACATTGAGGCAAAAGAAGAAAATGCTGATTATCAGCATTTTCTCCTTTTGCCTCAATATTTTCTATGTAATATTCTACACTTTTCCAATCTTTCTTAACATATATTTTATTGTCTGAAGAAGCTTTCAATTTTGACCACCCTAAAATTTTGTTGTTTGGGAAGGGGCTACACTCCATGCAGAGGTCATCGATTAACCCATTACCAAATATAAACCCTTTTCTACTACGCTCATCGAGATAAAGGCTTTGGAAAACATTGTTAAAAATGAAGAAATTGCTTGTAAGAAGCAATTTCTTCATTTACCACAATGTTTTCTATACAAAAACATGCAAAAATTTTAGAATTCAATCACTACAAATTGTCGTCCGCAACATCTTTGAATTCGGATCACCCTAAAATTTTTCTTTTGGTAATGGGATGTAACATGGATTAGTAAATATGTTATATTGTATTTATAAGATCATGTTACAATTTGGTTACTATTGACATGTAATTCCCATGTTTTTTCTTGTATTTTATTCACTAGATACAGCATCTTTGATACTTTGCTTGTATTATCCCAGGGGAATCCCACAATTAACACTTTTCCTTAGGTGGTACTGTACTGGCGAGTGATCATTTTTAATGACTAAGCGCGTAACAGTTGTAACTGTCTATATGTTTATAGGCAGTTACAAGTATTTGGCGCTGAGCCATTGATTTGTGTTTAAAATTGAATAACTACAGCTGTATTTGTGTTCTAAAGTCCATTCCATCATAAAATGAAATATGAACTTTGGGACAGAATTTGGTGCATGAGTGGTACTATGTACTCTCTTAAGAACAGAGCACATTCTCTCTTCATTCCATTATGATAGAATGATGCTCTGTTCCCGCGGGGTCATTTCACGTCTAATCTAGGGGCCTTGGCGGGATTTCGGTATCCAATTGATGGCTATACACTAAAAAACAATTGAAAAATCTGATACAAACTTTCATTGGCTGACGCTTCAAATTACCCGCTTCAGCCAGAAATAGAAGCGACACAATGTATACATAATCAAACAAGATAAAACTGAATGATTTTGATTCGATAATTCAAATGTTACCAGCTTCAGCCAAAAATAGAAGCAACGTAATGTATACGTAATGATCATGCAAGATAAAACTGAATGATTTTGATTTGATAATTCAAATGATGTGCTATAATTAGATTATGACAACCAAATAGGCTGTTAGTGTATCAAAAACGGCAGAGGTCATATTTGATGGTTAATCAATAGACCTCAGCTTTGGAGAGTAGGTACTATGTTGCACATGTAATATACAAAGGTCCTCATTTTTTAGAATTTTGATTCAATCAATCATTCTAGAATTTTGATTCAATCAAATATTGTAGAATTTTGATCCAAATCAATTATTTCAGAAATTTTGGTTCAATCAATCAATGTAGAATTTTGATTCAATCAATCATTCCAGTAGAACTTCAATTTAATTAATCAATGGAGAATTTCGATTCATTCAATCATTGTAGAATTTCAATTCAATCATTGGAGAATTTTGATTCAATCAATCATTGGAGGATTAAGATTCAATCAATCATTATAGAAGAATTTTGATTTCATTAATCATAGTAGAATTTGGATTCAATCAACCATTGTAGAATTTTGATTCAATTATTGTAGAATATGATTTAATCAATCATTGTAGAATTTTGATTCAATCAATCATTGAAAGTATTTTGATTCAATTAATCGTTGTAGAATTTTGATTCAATCATTTAAGAATTTTGAGTCAATCATTGCAGAATTTTGATTCAATCATTGTAGAATTTTGATTCAATCATTGAAGAATTTTGATTCGATCATTGAAGAATTTTGATTCAATCAATGTAGAATTTTGATTCAATCATTGGAGAATTTTGATTCAATCATTGGAGAATTTTGATTCAATCAATCATTGCAGAATTTTGATTCATTCAATCTTTGTAGAATTTTGATTCAATTATTGAAGAATTTTTATACAATAATTGGAGAATTTTGATTCAATCTTTGTAGAATTTTTATTCAACCATTGAAGAATTTTGATCCAATCAATTGTCATAGAATTTTGATTTATATTCAATCATTTTAGAATGATTCAATCAATCATTGGAGAATTTTGATTCAATCAACCATTGGAGATTTTTAATTCAATCAGTCTTTGAATATTTTTTTTATTCAATGAATTATCGTAGAATTTTGATTGGAAAAATTTTGATTCAATCAATCATTGGAGAATTGATTCAATCAATCATTGGAGAATATTGATTCTACCAATCATTGTAGAATTTTGGTTCAATCAACCATTTGGGAAATTTGGTTCAATCAATCATTTAGGAATTTTGGTTCAATCAATCACTGTAAAATTTTGATTGAATCAATCATTGTAGAATTTTTTATTCAATCACTCATAGGGGGAATTTTGATTCAATCAATCATTGTAGTATTTTGATATGTCTTAGAACATCGAAAATCAACAATTTCTCATTTTCCCTCAATATTTTCTAGACTACAACTCACACATTTTGTTCCTTAAAATTTATTATTTTGATGTCTGCAACTCCTTTCAAGTTGGAACAGTCTGGTGTTTTTAATTACTATGGCACCATCATAGGAACTTTTTGTATCCAATGAAATAATATAGAAGCAATCTTTAATAAGGAAGGATTTTATGTGTTCAAGCTGCAATTATGAGGTTTTGTTAAAAAGCAGCGATATTTTGACTTATAGGTGTAGAATTGAATGGGAAAGGGAGGAAGAATCATTAATTAAATATCTACTCACCAGCTTCTTTCATAGGAGAATCTGTTCTGGGGGTGCCCTGCAATCATACAGATAGAAGATTTTAATTTAGAAAGTAATTATAGCTGAAATCAATTATGAATTATCAACTAACTCTTAATCAAACAGCTAAATATAAGACTGATCCAAATCAAAAGAAGTGGCAGACATGTAAATTAAGGTTAATGGAAATACAGCATCTACAATAGATAGCACAAAAATCCTTGTGAGGAAAGGAGAATCAGCTTTTCTTTCTTTCAATTAGGGATTTCTCTATAGTTAAGCTAACATTCTATAGGGACGTCAGGATAGTTGCATCTAACAGAATAAATGCTATGTAGACAAAATGAAATGTAGAACATGAAAAGCATTGAGGGATAAGGAGAAAATGCTGGTAGTTAGCACTTTCTTCTTTCCCCTAAAGATTGCAAATTATTCGCCCTTACCACTGAGCAGCACAGGAACACAAATTGAATTTGAGATACGAACCCTCTTAAACTCTTATCTGTGCTGAAAAGGTAGTCGTTTTGAAAATCGATAATTTTCAAAAATAGTTTTAATTACAAAATCGAAAAAAAAAAAATGAAAAATATTAATGATCCAATCTCATAATTTTCACTGCATTATTTGCATCATGGTGAACTTGAAAGAAGTTAAAATTACCTAAATATGTTAAATCTTATTTGAACCTTGTGTTGTGGGTACTCATTTAAATTGTGAGACAACATGATTCAAATAAGTACCCACAGCATAAAGTTTGGTTACCCAGGGTTACATAAAGATGAATAACTTGACTTCAAAATATCTTAATTCACAATAAACCCTTTCCCAAACAACATTTAGACTGGTTCATTTTATAAGGAGTTGCATTCGAATATTCTCGGATCTTATCGTTACTCAAGATCTGCTCGAACGTATTACAGTTGCCGGCATGAGCCGATCCTGCCCATATCACTCTGCATGCATAACAACGGTAGTCTGGTCTATAACAACGGAAGCAGACCAAACAACTATTTAAATCTACGCCAGAAAAATATTTGAAACAAACAGCATTGAAAAGTCAATTGTATCCTCATAAATGCGACAAAATTTTACCAGATAAAATAATTGATGTGATTTACCGATTATTGACAGTATATTTCACTTGAATTATAATGTTAGCTAAATGATTGATTTGTTTTGATGACGTCATTTAAGCACGTCTACTTTCACGTTCAATATGGCGGTCACTGTATTACGCTCGAGATCATGTTGCAACCACGTTTCAAACGGCAAAAGGTTACAAACAGTCTCGAGGGTCGCGATTGAAGGAGTTGCTGTCAACAAAGGGATGATTTTCAAAAGTAGATCATTAGCATGCATTAGCATAAGAAACATAGAAGAGAAGACAAAACAAATTGGTTATCAGCAAATTGTTCTTTTCTCTTGATGTTTCCCAAGCTTATCCTATTACAGACATCAAAACCTGACCTTTTTTGGGGAAGAGTTAACTGCAGCCTTGGATAGGGTCATCACCTTGGTAATCATCAGCTTACAAAAATAGTCTTAATTACAAAACCCACAACATAGGGTCTGGTTATATACAGACTTTGAAAGACTCACATAGCTCTCTCATATATGGTCGCTTTTCAACAAAACCTCGTAAATGCAGCTTTTTTCAAGCTACAGTTACGTTTTCAAGCTACAGTTACGAGGTTTTCATTGAAAAGCAGCGGTATGCAGCCTTGGGATAGGGTCATCAACTTTGTATTCATCAGCTTACAAAAATAATCTTAATTACAAAACCCACAACATAGGGTCTGGTCATATACAGACTTTGAAAGACTCACAGAGCTCTCTCCTATATGGTCGCTTTCCAGCAAAAACCTCGTAAATGCAGCTTGTTTCAAGCTGCAGTTACTAGGTTTTCGTTGAAAAGCAGCGATATGCAGCCTTGGATAGGGTAATCAACTTAGTATTCATCAGCTTACAAAAATAATTTTAATTACAAAATCCAAAACATAGGGTCTGGTCATATACAAGCTTTTAAAGACTCATAGAGCTCTCTCCTATATGGTCGCCGTTAAACAAAAACCTTGTAACTGAGACTTGTGCTGCAGTTACGAAGTTTTTGTTGAGAAGCAGCAATATGCAGGCTGTGGGATAGGGTCATCAACTTAGTATTCATCAGCCTTACAAAAATAGTTTTAATTACAGAAGCCCCTGACAAGTGACGCGTCCCCGGTGACGTAATGTGTCAGATGCAGTCTATATCGGGCCACTGAATCTTCACAAAAAACGTCATAAATCACAAAACTTGTCTATGTCAGATATATCTTAACCCTGCACCAAACAACAAAATTGTAGACTGGTACAAATTCAAAGATGTTGCAGACGACAAATTCAAGTCAATGAATTTTAAACTTTTTTGGTCATTTTGTGTAGAAAACATTGTAGGAAATGAAGAAATTGCTTGTGACAAGCAATTTCTTCATTTTCCACAATGTTTTCCAAAGCCATTAACTTTTAAGGAGTCAAAAAGAGTCATTGTGTGGTAATGGGTTAACCCTGTTCCAAACAAGACCTCTGGTTTAGACATCCATATTAGAAAAGAATCTGGCAAATATTGTGACAAAAGGGGAAAATGCTGATAATCAGCATTTTCACCTTTTTGCTGCAATATTTTCTGTGCTATACTGTATACAAATGTTCTCTTTATCATCATCTGTTTTTGACGTCTGCAGCAGCTTTCAAATTGCAATACTAAAACATACTATACACTAAAACTTTATTATTTTGGAAAGGGCTCACCCTGTCCCAAACAGCAAAAATTTGAACTGTTCTAATTTGAAAGCTGCTGCAGATGACAAGATTATGTAAATGAATGTAGGATATGTCTACAATTTAGTTAAAAAGAATATTGAGGCAAAAGAAGAAAATGCTATTCATCAATTTGTTCTTCAATTGCCTCTATGTTTTCCCAATCTCTAGATGTAAGAAATGGGGTTAACTCTTTCGCTACCAAATTTCCTGGAATTGTCCTATTTCCAGCGCCAAATTTTGGAAACTCCATATGAGGGCTTATCAGTTTATAGAATAGTAAAAATCAATTTTTGATAATATTAACCTCAAACTTTCAGGAATCATTACACATATATTGTTTTGCCTAATAGCATACTTGTTATCAGGCAGTTTGATCAGATGACCTTGCCCTTGACCTTGAATAACCTAATTAAGATATTGTATGAAAGTCACAGGTCGGCAACATTGGCATTCTTCCTATGTATCGTGTATAGGCGACATTGGCAGCGACAGAGCTAAACCATCCCTGGTTTTGACAACGTTACTGATGACATTTGAGAGTTAACCAATTCCTGAATAATGTTGCTTTTTGATGTCCCAACAAGATAAAGCCCTTTAAGAAATTGTGGAAAATGGAGAAATTGCTTGTGACAACTGACAAGGAATTTCTGCATTTCCCATAATGTTTTCAACCCAGTAAGACCAAAATTTAGAATTTCATCGGTAATGGAAGTAAAGAAGGATTTGCTTACAAGAGCAATTTATAATTTTCTCTAAATGTTACAGCCTTGCTATATATAATGCAAATGGTTTATTGCAATACTATTGACAGTACATATGTTTACATTTTCATTTTTTCTGCAGTATTTTAGATAAATTCTCTTTTCTCTATACATTTTGTCATTTGAAGCAGTTTGAACCTGCAAATTTTGGTCCTTCAGAGGAAATCTCCATAACAATAACTTCAATAACATCTCTGACATGCCATTGACTATAATAAGAAACAAGTTTCATACCATATCGTTGATTACTGTCTGAAAACTTCCTAACTACAACTCAAATAAGCTGTAGTTACTGCATTTTTTAACATAGCCAGCCATATTGTCGGTGTTATTGCAAAAACTCGTTAACTCCAGCTTAATAAAAGCTGGAGTTACAAGGTTATGCAATCACACCAACAATATATTGAATAAAGTCTGAGACTAAAATTTTCTGATCAAGAAATAATCAAGCCTTGCCGTTACAGAAATAGAAATAATTAGGAATTAAATACGTCTTCTAGGATACCCTTTATAATTATCTCTACGGAACGACAAATACAAATCAATGATACTCGATGAACTCATGTTTTCTTGATACAAATCAAGGGATTTGTGCATTAACCCATTACCAAATGATAAAATTTTAGACAGGTCCAAATTCAGATGTTGCAAATGATAATTTTAAGTGTAGGAAATTTACTCTTTATGGTCTTCCTTGGTAGAAAACATGGTGGAAAATTAAGAAATTGCTTGTTGCAAGCAATATCTTCATTTTCCATGATGTTTTCCAAAGCCATTATCTTGTGAGGCATCAAAAAATTTTAGTCATTTTGTGGAAATGCATTACTATTGTAAGTGCAGATAATTTTATGTGTACTGACTATTTTTATTCTAATCTCTAATAATTTGATTTGCTAAAAAAATCAAGCAACAAATAAAAATAATTGATATTCAATGAAGTCATGTTTTCTTGTTCAAAGTATGTACATGCAAAACGGTGTAAGTTTATATGCACTAGAAATGTTTTCCCCAATATAATTATGTAGCCCTTTCTATCATTTTTTTTACCTTTATATTTGACCTTGACTGCATGGCAACAGAAAAAAGAGGGGAAAGCATTCTATTTGTTTATTCAAATCCAAACGCAATGTTATGGGTACTAATTTGAATAGTCTCTGAACAGGAGGATACCTATGATAGCGTGAACCAACAAGGGACGTCACTCGTCTAACACTAAATCAAGTTGGCTCTCAAAATGGAGGTCAAAAAGAGTTACCTATCATTGCCTTCAACTGCATTTCTGATTGGATATTCAATAGGAAACTGACCAATGACGAAAGAAGACATATTTTTCTACCGGAACAACACAAACTCGGAACGAAAGCGCTTCGTTTTGCTTTTGAAAGAAAGTAATGAAGAATTAACAATCAAATTTTATAGTGAATCATCAAGTGTTCCCGTCAAGAGTATTGTAGACTTGATATTAGAAATACTATCTTGACATTTGTTAATCAAAAATGCTTCAATATCTCAGTTTTCAACATGAATTTTGCATTTTAATGCTATGCCTGACCCACTTACGGAATTTGACGAACATTTAACGGAGAAATCCGAACATGGCTGCACTCGGGATTTGATTGTTTTGAATGATAATCGGCGATTAACTTGACTAATCTTGTCTTAATTATTTGAAATAAAGTTTTCTCAACTTGTTGTTTAAAGAGATGATGAATATCTCCGTTTCCAACATGAATTTCATATTTAAATGGGATGCATTTTTTGAGTAACAAACAGGTCACGGAAAAATCCGAAGATGGTTGTGCCTGTAAAATCAAAGTACTGGAAGTACTGCAAGCAGCCAATGAACTAATCTTGAGTTAATATTTGTTATCATGAGTTGTAGATCAAACAAATTTCAAAATTAACGATCTATAGATTATTAAAACCTGGCAAGTAACTTTTTTTTAAATTTGAAATATATATATAACATTGGTGCATTGTGCATGAGCCATCTGTTATGAACAGATGATATGGTTTGAGCCAGATTTGATTTTTTGTCACTTGGTAATGGGTTTAAAGAACTTTTTTCCTTCTTAAACTTTGTCTAGAATAATAAACAAGTCCCTAGATTTCAGAGATAGGTTTTAAGCTTCTGATACACATCAGATAAATACATTCTATCAATCATGTCAGAAAGTGAGCCCCAAATCCAGTAATTGGTGAGCCAAGCCCCCTTTTTAAAAAAGAAAATCATAAAAAAATAGTTATTGAAGATATTGCATTGGAATAAAGTTTATTTTACTTGTTTTATTTGAAATAAGATTCCTGCCAAGTTTCAATGTTCTACCAAGTATTTGAAATTTTTCATGGTCCATGCTACCTATGAGTACCCATAATGTAGGATTTAATGGAGCAATAAATGAAATACGGTATTGGATTTTGAAAAGCCATTTATGGAGGTTTTTTTTTTCTAAGGTGAAGAAGTTTATACCAAACATGAATCTTGTAACTTGACAAATGGAGAACAATTTCAATTTTTTTTTCAATAAATTGGTCACTCCAATTTTATTACGACATTGACACAAGGGGTGGACTTGATCGAACTACTCCACTCTCAGTTCGGAGTGCTCTGGGCTGGGATTTCCAATCAAGTGTTTTGGAGTATAAAACAGATAATTATTGCATTAAATAATAATTACCCTATCGCAAAAACGCCAAGGAACATGTCAAAGGTGTTTGTTTAGTTTCTTCAGTAAAATCTGATGTCTTTTCAGTTGTAATTTTTCTTTCATATCCATTAAATTGATTGATAGAATATTATTAGTCTATATACCAAACTATTTCTATTTTTATTGTCTATCAGAAACCATGTTGATGACGTCACACTCCCAAACGCCTCTCCTCGGTAGGTGGAGTACTCTGAGTAGATCCGAGAGTGGATTTTCGACACTTGATTGGATTTTGGAGACAAAAAGTTACTCCGAGGAAAACGGAGTGGCCCAATCAAGTCCACCCAAGACCTTCATGGATGTGTAACCATGCAACCAAAAATGAAATTTTGTGTTGCACCTTTTGTCGCAATATTTTATAAAAATGTAAAAAATGAAATTGTTTATTTAATTAGTTTGGAAAAGGAAATAGCTTAAATTTGGTATTAACTTAAAACCCATTGTGTTATAACCTTATGAAAACATTGTAAATCTCATGTCTCGGAGCAAATGGCTTCAAGCTTAAAATTTTAGCACAATATGATTGCTTCCTGTGATATTAAAGAATATTTGATTGATGGTGAGAAAGTGCCAAACCTTTCACACATACCATTGTGATTATAATCCTATATTGTTGATACTGATCTAGATTGATTATCATGTTCTTATGTTCTCAACCAGATTTCCAATATTTGAATGTTAATTTTCATTGGCTAAAATATTATCTTTGTAATCTTGAATTCTATTGGCTAATTATGATTGTTAAATGCTAGGTATAAAAAGATATGAACATCTTAGATTTTGGAGAGAACACATTAGAAGTCAGTAGTTGAAATTTAGTTTGACATTAAGTCAGTGAATTTAGAAATTGAACTTCAGAATATAAAATTGTCAGTGCTTGTCTTACTGTAATAATATTGTAAGAATAATAATAATATTGTGTAACAAAATATAGTGTCCACCAGAAATAAAAGAAATATGAAATTGAACATGGAACTTGTGTCTAATTATTAATGCGAACTCCACTGCCAAGCGAGATAAACTGAACAGTACCACTGTGGCAAATTGGTCCATCCCCAACCAATAGTTGCAGTGGGCAATGTGAAGCGGATCGAGGAAACAACCCTCGGTCACAGCTTTTTGTGGTGTCAGAATCCGGTGTAATTGACTCGGAACATTGTGATAAAAAGTGCATAAAATAAAGTGAAAAACGGATATATTGAAAATGGACAACAGTGAAACACATAAATAATCAAGTAAATTATAAAGGAAGCTGCCTGTTATTAAAATATCAGACTGAACATAAAATTCAAAAGATAAATAAGAAATTGTGACCATTGAGAAACATTGTTTGAACCAAAAAGTGACCATTGAAGGAGAAAATAGACTTTTCATATAGTACAGAACCAAACATTAACTAAACATAACATTCTTAGGTACCATTTACATGTACCAGATTAGACAATCCTAAAACCTACTGGAACCAACCGAACCTCTCGAAGTGAACCAAAACCATCCAGAGTAAACCGAAACAACCGTTGTGAGCCAAAACCATAACCCAGGAGCCAACCATAACCAGAAGCCAACCAAACCAACACCAAACCAAAACCAAGAACCAACTCCGATCGTGGAAGATGACATTTCTATAAATTAAATTTGAACCTTATTCATCGTATTTATTACATGAATTTTATTGTGCTGTTTGATGACCTGAACTAGGGTAAGTGAAATTTCAACATTTTAGTGCTACATTGTTTCTTTGTTTTGTTGGAACAGTCGTTATATTTATTTCCTTGTTATCTTTTATATAGAGCATTATAGCTATTTTTCCGATTTACATCTTCAATCCAAATTTTGACAACTTGATTTTGTCAAACAAAACCCAGTAAATTGCAACACACATTTTCCCTAGTTAAAGCTAATTGTTGTTATTCACTTACCAAACAAAATCTACATCTTTGCATTTTACACTTGTTATCATTTACATCAAATTCACATTAATTAGCAATGGCTTCCTGGCAATGTTCAAAGCAGAATTGTGCCAAAAATGGTCAAACACCTAACATTAAACCTTCAGTGTCATTGGTCACACAAATGGACAAAAGTTGCAGAGCATATATTCAATTAGAGTCAAAACAAGTCTCCACCCTCTTTGACTCTGGAGCAACTATCTCATGCATAAGCAAACGCATCATAGAAAAACTCAGCAAAACGCCACAATATGAAAGTGCTAAAATAACCCATGTGTCTGGTGTATGTGGTGAGATCCATCCTGTACTAGGAACTGTCACTCTATCTTTTCTTCTTGACGGCTATCCTTTTGAGCACACCTTTCATGTCTTTACTAATTTGCATGAACCAGTCATCTTAGGTCGTGATTTCATGACAAAAGAAGGACTGCAACTAAACTTCAGGACTAATACTATCTCTCTGTCTAAACCTAACTCTGATCCTATTCACATCTCTCTAATCTCACAAGAAAACTCTAAAACCGACTTTGGTAAAACTTTCACCTCTCATGTAATACCACCTCACTCTGAGTACATTCTTTCTCTCCGAACTAACAAGTTTATGAATGGTGATGTAGTGTTGTGTGAACCGCCACAATCTCTTGTCAAGGAAGAGCTAGTTGGAGGCAAATGTCTTGCTAGAGTTGTGGATGGTACAGTACATTACCGTCTCATGAACCCTACTGCTCTACCTATCTTTCTCAAACCTAAAACTAGAGTCTCTGTACTAACTGAAGCTAATCAATCTGACATAACACAAATCTCTGATCTTGATAACATTCTGCATGAAAACTCTGAAACTATAAACTCTATGGATACTAACTCACTATCTGATGATGACTTTATCACTATGGCTGAGGATCTTGGCATTAATCTTAACGAATCCGATCTCACCAGTACCCAGAAAAGAAACTTACTCATATTCATAGGCAAAAACAGACAGACATTCGCAAAAGATTTCTCTGAATTAGGTCTCACAAACTTATTCTCACACAGAATTGAAACAGGCAATGCAAAACCTAATATCAAAAGGTCAAAACCACAGAACAAAAAATTATCACCCAAATATGTGTTCCCTCTATACTGCGTGATGATGTTTTAAAATCATATCATGACAGTCTAGCTGGTGGCATGCACCAAGGCTTTGAGCGTACCTACGCAGCTCTTAGACAAAAATATTACTGGCCATCCATGTTTCGAGATTGCGAAGCATATGTTCAATCATGTGACCAGTGTCAATGAGTTAAGCGCAATGTGCATGGTAAGCCACCACCACTCCAACCACTGCCAGTCGTTGATGTCTTTCAAAGATGGCACATTGACATTCTCGGAGGACTACCAACAACCAAAGACAAGTACAAATATGTCCTGCTTGTTGTAGACAGCTACTCCAAATGGTGTGAAGCTTTCCCGCTTCGCACCCAAGAAGCTACAGAAGTAGCAGCTGTCCTGTTCAAAGAGATTATCTGTAGATACGGTGCACCTAATGTACTTGTATCTGACAGAGGTCAAAATTTCCTCTCGCAGCTAGTTAAAGCTCTTTGTGAACTGTTTCAAATAACACGGTTCTATACGAGTTCATATCGTCCATTACTGAATGGAGCTGTGGAACGTATGAACAGTGTTATTCTTCAATCTTTGCGTCTGTACTGTAAAGGACAGCAGGATGATTGGCCAGAACTCCTTCCTTCTATCATGATGGCTTATCGCATGACTCCTGCTACTCAGTCCACTCTGCACTCTCCTTTCATCTTACTCTTTGGACGTGAAATGAGACTGCCGATCGACACTTCTCTGACACCTAAATCTACTCTGTCTGCTAACTTTAGAACTCATCTTTCTAATGTCCTTCAAAATCTTGAAATGGCAAGAAAGATAGCTGCTGAGAATATCCAAAATGCCCAAGACAAATACAAAGAACAGTATGACAAACGGACACAAAACTTGGACTATAGACCAGCAGACCGTGTGTGGTTGTACTGCACAAAAGTCCCTGTAGGTATGGCCCCCAAACTGCACAGAAAATGGGTAGGACCATATTACATTGTCTATCTAGGACCCCACAACACATACAAATTAAGACGATGTGGTGACAACAAAGAGGTCAAAGTTCTTGTCAATGCGACTAGGTTAAAACCC
This sequence comes from Fragum sueziense, assembly GCA_963680895.1. Taxonomy (NCBI): domain Eukaryota; kingdom Metazoa; phylum Mollusca; class Bivalvia; order Cardiida; family Cardiidae; genus Fragum; species Fragum sueziense. Next base: position 3,142,630 of record OY804593.1, on the reverse strand, counting down.
TACTATGATCCCAATGACAGACCGACAAACATACCACCTGGGTATGAGCACTTGACGCAACCCCTTAACGCAGAGCACATCCCAGACAATGACGGTCAACCTGGACCTACACAAAATGACCAGCCTGCACCCACACAAAACACTCAGACAAATCAACAAAATGACCAACAACCTCCACAAAATAGAGGTAAAGGTCCCAAAAATCCCAAACACAAAGCTAAGGTCAAGAAAACAAAACCTCAGCAACAACAACAAAATGATCAAGAAAACGATCAAATTGACACACAGACAAATGACACACAAACACATCATGATGAAGCTTCAACTTCACATGACACACCCACTAAACAAAACACAACACAAAATTCCCAACCATCAGCACCTGCACAACAAAAATTTCAAATAGATGAAATTGACAAAATAATTCAATCAAAAAGAAGCAATAACACACTTTACTATAGAATTAAATGGAAAGACAATAAAAAGCAGAGCACTTGGGAATATGCAAGCACAATACCAGATGTATTCATTCGCGAATACCATGTTCACAAAACAATGGCTGGTAGAAGACGCAAACGGCCATTGTTGAAAAAGAATAGGTTCTTTGAAGATATGCCAGTCACAGGAGAACTAAATCTCAACCCACCACCAAGACATACTGTAGGATACTTGGAAACATATGATCTATCCAATCAAAGGTTATATTATCACAACCCAACTTCAAGAAGCTCAGGATTAATGTCAGTTCCTTTCCGTATATCTGAAAGAAAGAAAGAAATGCAGCCATATTTAAATACACTGTTTGACTCTTTGCAAAACATTGACCACAACTTGTACCACAACACAACAGCCATATGTGATGATGGTACTCCAGTAGAAGCCAAAATGGTTAGAGCTGTGTTCACAAATAACATGAATGACCCTTTAGAAAGTACATACTTCAAGGTCTTCTTGACAAATTCTCGTGAGCCAGTATGGTTACCGTTCAATCAAGCCCCAATTAAATATGTAAGGCAATTGATGTACAGGATAAGAACCAAAATTCGGCAACAGGGTAAAATTTTCAAATCGAACGGTAACAAAATAGTATAAATATGCAAGCACAAGGTATCAATATGAATACCTTTCCAAATCAAGAAAATTGCTAATATGCTCTGATAGAAGAACAACATAGGTCTTTGCAGTGATTCAAGATATTGTTACAAACAAAAATTTAATCATCTGTTCCAATATGAATGAAGAAGGAATGTGTTAGAAATGATGGAATTTCACTTACAAAATAGTAAATAAGTAATAAACATTTTACCAAATAAATGGTGTACAAATAGCAAGGGAATTGTAGAAAATGCTATCTAATACAATTGCTCAAAGAAGCAAGAAAATTATAAATATGAATTATTGCTCAAAGGAGCACAAAATCAAATATTGTCAAAATATGCTCAAAGAAGCACAATGAAAATTAATTATAAAATTTGCATAGCTGATAATGTTATTCAAAACTATATTGAAATCAGTTATCAAAGAAAATGAATGCCATAGAGCGAAAATGTTCATATTGAGGTGATAGACTATTAAAAAAGTTTATATATCATATTAAAAGTCTATGCACAATCGAAAGTCAAAAAAGACAAAATGAAAATAATTGAATATTATGAATCTATATTATAGTGATGGGTTATTTACAAGTTTAAAGTATATTGACAATCTATTCACAGACAGTCACAAAGGTGACCAGTTGCATCTGCATTGAATATTATCGTGGTAGATTATTTTACAGTCTAAAATATATTACCAATCTATCCACAACAAACGTCTGTATATTATGAATTTGAATATAGAAGACGAAATTGCGAATGCATTAGTTACCAAATTGTAACATAATAACTGATGATAAAATAACTCATCAGTTGGCTTTTCAGAAAACAATTCAAATGGATAGATACTGAAGAAAATGCAAAAAATCTCTTCAAAGGAAGAAAAGACAAATCTATGTATATGAGGATATCAATTCATTGAAATTGTAATAGCATTTTACTTTCTTATTGTTGCTTATATTGTTGTATATTCATACAACTGCAATGTTCTTATATTTATTGTACTAATTATCTTACAGATATATGTCATTTTATAAGAATTTGAAAGTAAATGCTTTGCCTCATATGCATACCAAATTACCAATCTAAAATTATGTCATGACATTTTGTTAAAAATTTGATTGTATTGACATTGTTTGTGTAATGATGAATGTAAATGTGTATGATTCAAGCCCAGCTGGCAGTGTGAAAGTATTGAATGAATGTATTTCTGTCAAATTGTTCAACATTGTATATCATGTATTGTTATTTGTATTTTCTTTTATTAATAATGGAGATTGAGGACAATCTTTTTCCAAGAAGGTGGAAAGTGTAACCATGCAACCAAAAATGAAATTTTGTGTTGCACCTTTTGTCGCAATATTTTATAAAATTGTAAAAAATGAAATTGTTTATTTAATTAGTTTGGAAAAGGAAATAGCTTAAATTTGGTATTAACTTAAAACCCATTGTGTTATAACCTTATGAAAACATTGTAAATCTCATGTCTGGGAGCAAATGGCTTCAAGCTTAAAATTTTAGCACAATAAATTATGATTGCTTCCTGTGATATTAAAGAATATTTGATTGATGGTGAGAAAGTGCCAAACCTTTCACACATACCATTGTGATTATAATCCTATATTGTTGATACTGATCTAGATTGATTATCATGTTCTTATGTTCTCAATCAGATTTCCAATATTTGAATGTTAATTTTCATTGGCTAAAATATTATCTTTGTAATCTTGAATTCTATTGGCTAATTATGATTGTTAAATGCTAGGTATAAAAAGATATGAACATCTTAGATTTTGGAGAGAACACATTAGAAGTCAGTAGTTGAAATTTAGTTTGACATTAAGTCAGTGAATTTAGAAATTGAACTTCAGAATATAAAATTGTCAGTGCTTGTCTTACTGTAATAATATTGCAAGAATAATAATAATATTGTGTAACAAAATATAGTGTCCACCAGAAATAAAAGAAATATGAAATTGAACATGGAACTTGTGTCTAATTATTAATGCGAACTCCACTGCCAAGCGAGATAAACTGAACAGTACCACTGTGGCAAATTGGTCCATCCCCAACCAATAGTTGCAGTGGGCAATGTGAAGCGGATCGAGGAAACAACCCTCGGTCACAGATGACCTTAATCTTTTAAATACCAATGATTTGTAATTATGAGATATGCAGATGGCTGAAACAGTCAATCCATACTCCCATGGAAAATCTTTTTTACACCAACATTGCACACTCTTTTGGATACAAAAACAACAACATTGTTTCTCATTCTACATTTTTTCCCAAAAAAGGACCAGTCAGCTAATTAAAACTGAAAGAGTTGATGGGTAAATTACCTAAGACAGTGTAAAACTATCAATTAGACTGACATCTGTGACATGATTAGCCTAGAATCCTGTACACTTAAAACTGCCTGTGTCTGACATCAAAAGCGTACAGTATAGATGAACTAATTAGGGACTTCTTCATTAATGTGACAGTTATGACATCATCAACCTTGTTCGTTTACTCACCCTTAACCCTTTCACAAAACGCAAAATTTTGAACTGTCAGTCCCATTTTGAAAGATGTTGAAGACAACAATTTCAAGAGAATAAATCAATTTTTTGCTCTTTTTTGGTAGAAAGCAATGTGGGAAATGAAGAAATTGCTTGTCACAAGCAATTTCTTCATTTTCCACATTGTTTTCCTAAGTCTTAATCTTGTTGGGCGTCAAAAAGTGCAATTATGTGGTAATGTGGTAAAGTCAATTTTTTGACTGGTCTAGATTGAAAGGTGTTGCAAAAAGATATGAATAGTGTACAATATAGCACAGGAAATCTTGACACAAAAGGAAAAAATGCTGGTTATCAGCCTTTTCTTTTCAGGAAGCTTAAACCAGGTTTTGTTTAGGTAAGTTAAGGAAAAGGAAACAAATTTCTTTTACCATCAAAAAGTAATATTTTGCACAAAATCATTTGCAGAGATCAGTACAAAACAATTCTTAGTGCATGCAACATGTGCACAAAATAAATAACAGTGATGCATCATTACATTTTACTCGTTCTTATAAAACCTTTCCAAAATGACAAAAAATTGGAATTTTCAAATTTGAATGTAGCTGCAGAAAACAAACAATACTGACAGAGAAAATAAGGAGGCAAAAAGAGGAAATACTGATAATCAGCATTTTTTCCTTTTGCCTCAATATTTTCTGTGCTAAATTTTAGACAAATCTTTTAAATGTCCATTTCGTCATCCGCAGCGCATTCAAACAGGACCACCCTAAAATTTTGCAGTTTTAGAAATCATGTTAAATATACCCATCAAAATCCCATATGGTTCATTTTTCCACAGTTAAACAGGTGGTTTTGGCAACCCTATCTGTTAAATCTGGTAAACAAAGATTATCCACCAACACTTTACCATACAAGCCAAGGATTATGTGAGACTTAAGGAGATCACACATTAGAAATATCTCAGGAAAAGGAAATGTGCTTGCAGAGATTCAAACTGTAATCCACAGCCATATCTTCATTATTAGCGTTTTCTCAAAGCAATCAATTATCAACTCGATGAAATCTGGCAATGATACTGTAACAAGTAAAATATGACCTGTCTGGCAAAAAGAAACTATCTTAGAAGTGTAAAAAGTATTGACCCTAGTCAGCCTGAGCAGACTGTGCAGACTGAATAGGCTCAAAACATTTATCTTTGATGTGTTTTTTTCAGGCCAGCGGGCTATTGTCATGGCGGTGTGTCCGTCGTGCGTGCGTCCGTGCGTGCGTCCGTAAACTTTTTCTTTAAAAATCTTCTTCTCAAAAACTACTGAATGGATTTCAACCAAACTTCACAGGAATGATCCTTGGGTGACCCTTTCTCAGATTCCTTCAAAGAATATGGATTGAACCAAAATAACCTGAGTTATCTGCCCTTGAATATCAAAAATAGCAGGTTTGACTTTAGTTTTCTTCTAAAATCTACAAATACTAAACAATCAAAACAAAACTTTGACAGAATGATGCTGACTACAAGATCTTGCCTTGGTAAAATTTTCAGCTTGATCTGAATTTTACATCATGAGTTATGTGCCCTTGAAATTGGCAGAATTGCCTTTTTCGGCTGTATTTTGACTTTGTTTTCTCTCTAGCAACTACAAATATTGACTAAACAGGACAAAACTTTGACAGATTGATGCTGACTATAAAATCTTGCCTTGGTACAATTTTCAGCTTGATCTGAATTTTATAGCATGAGTTATGTGCCCTTGAAATTGCCAAAAATTGTCATTTTCGGCTATATTTTGCTGGTTTTGACTTTATTTTTACTCTAAAATCTACTATTATTGACCAATCAAGACAAAACTTGGACAGAATATATATAAGCATTATATGCTGCCTGGGTGTAATTTTCAGCTTGTTTTTAATATAGAATGGGGTTTTTTTTATCAACCTTACAGATCTATTATTCATTATGAGCATTTTTGAAATGTGTGATGTTATGACAAGTGTGAAAAGTATCAACCCTAGTCAATCTGCAGAAAAACTCCAACAAGATCTTCTCTCTCTTCAGCTTTGGGAACAGGATTGGGCTATGGAGTTCAATCCTGATAAGTGTGAGGTCCTTCGTATACACAGGAAGCGTAGCACGCTACTCTTCCCATTCAAACTACATAACATAGAACTCAAATCCACAAACCAAGCCAAATATCTTGGAGTTAACATCAGTAAGGACCTCAGGCCCCCCATATAAACTCGATCACCTCGAAAGCAAATCAGACTCTCAGGTTCATCAAAAGAAACGTAAAAACAAATATGCCCGGGTCAAGGAAGCCGCCTACAAAACTTACATCCGCCCCCAAGTCGAGTATTGTGCTACAGTCTGGTGCCCCTGGCAGAAATACCTCATCCACAAATTAGAAATGGTACAAAGGTCAGCTGCACGCTATGTCCTCAATGACTATGATTACTCCCACAGCGTTTCTGACATGATCAACACCATGGCAAACCATGGAACACAGAAGGGACATAGTGTCATTCACAATGCTATACAAAATCAGATCAAACCAAGCAGTCGTTGACACTCACTACCTCACTACTACTAGAAACCTCCATATGTCCAAAACAAATTACCATGCTGGCTCTTTCTTCCCTAGAACAATCCGACTTTGGAATAGCCGTCCACAAGTCCAACCCTGCACATATTCATAGGTAACTTGGACTCACTCCCCCACCCCCACCCATAAGTCACCCCTCTGCTTTTAACCCCTGTATTTAGTATTTTAACATTTTAGCATTGCACTCTATACTTCTATCCCCTAACTAACACTCTTTTACTCTTTTTTTCCCAATACAAACAACTGATTCCAGACAGCGCCAGCCATCAGTGATTAACATTAATCTTACGGCTGCTACAAATTGAAGTTGAAGTTGAAGTCTGTGCAGTCTGCGCAGTCCGTGCAGCCGTGCAGGGTCGATACTTTGCACTATTATGTAAATTTCTGAATTTAGAATGTTTCCCCTATCTTACTATATGTTCATTTTCCACATTCGACATCTGTTTGACCTCTGCTAAGCCTGATCAATTTGACAAAATTGGGATTTTTGGACTTCTGACAAGGTCCCTTTTAGCATGACGGGTCACATGTCTTCTGCTACATGAAATCTGTTTTTCAAATATTACAATAACAGACTCTCCAGATTGTCCCTTTCCCCATGACATGTCACAAGTGTTTCTATAACATGTACTCTCAAAGGAAAACCAAAGTGAACTGATATGCCATTCATAAAGTTCAAGTAGCTATTTTGACACTGATCATTTAAACAGAAATATTACCTATGTAGAAACCAAACAACATTTTTCTACATTATTTAATCCTGGTGTTGATGTCCCTATCAGAAATGGCTTGGGAAAACATTGAGGTAAAAGAAGAAAATGCAGACAATCAGCATTTTCTCCTTTTGCCTCAAATATTTTCTGTGTCATATTGTACATAAATCCTGTCTTTTAAGTAAACTTATTATTGTTGTCTGAAGAAGCTTTCTTTGAAAATTCATACTTTTCTGTCTTCTTAAAGGACTTGGTTATCCACCCGTTGGTGAAAGTCAACATTGAAAATCAAATTAACAGCAGCAAGAAATCACAGGATGTGCAGTTGGATGCACTACAAACTGTACTATTGCCAGCCTGTGAGCTGTCGGAGGACAGTGCTTATTTTATCTTTGAAATATACATGAAAAATTGACAATTTGATGATCGTTAAAAAATTCTGAAAAAAAAGACAAAACATTTTTGTAATTGGCAGCTAACCTTTTGTCCAACACTTGGCGCCCGTAAGGCTTAAATAATTATAGTGGAAAGAATGCTAGCTTTGACAATATTTTAGAAAAGCTCTTTAGATTTTATCACCTGGGAAGGTTTAAGGTAGGATTACGTGCACACACAGAGAGTTGTGGTTAAAACCACAGAAACCCCAGTAGACAAACTTCCTTCCTGCTGCACACATGTACTGTTTCCATATTGTTGCTTTCCAACAAAAACCTTGTAACTGCAGCTTAAAACAAGCTGCAGTTACGAGGTTTTTGTAGAAAAGCAATTACATGTTCATGTTTTTTACTCATTCCCTTGTTGAAATAAAGAAAGTATGTAAAGACTGCACCATGGCTAAGCGCGAAATGGTTGTATTTAATTGTCTATATGTTTATAGGCAGTTACAACCATTTCGCACAGGGCCATTGTTGCTGTCTTTGTGGCTGTTCCAATTTGAAATCTGCTACAGATAACAAAATTGCTGCCTTTGTGACAGATTATGGAAAATAAATATTGACTGCTTAAATTTGTAAGCTGTAAGAGACAACATATGGACAAAGAAATTGTTTTTTATTACATTCTTGCACAATGGATATTCAAGAATATTTACGGTTTACAGACCCTCAAAAAATTCACCACTTTCTAGCCATACGAAATGCATCAAATTTCACACACTTGTAAAAAAACTTCAAATAAGTTGATTCACCATGCTGGATGCTTCAAGAAGAAAACAAGAGATGTTTGTAAAACATATATGCCCCCTCAAGGGCCTACATTTTATGTAGGTCAAAGTCCAAGGTCAAGTTAACAAGGTCCAAGGTCATGGTCAAATATGAAAGGTCTTGGTAGGAGGTGTCTATGTGTGAAAATATCAAGGCTGTATATGTAAAAGTAAAATGAAATATAGGCCAGGTTAAAGTTTTTAAAAGTAGGCCAAATGCCAAGGTCAAGGTCATGGTCAAATGTGAAAGGTCTTGGTTGGAGGTATCCATGTGTGAAATATCAAGGCTGTAGGTGTAAAAGGACATGATATATATGCCTGGTTTAAGTCTTTTTAAAAGTAAGTCAAACTCCAAGGTCAAGGTTGCAATATTCAAGGTCATGGTCAAATGTGAAAGGTCTTGGTAGGCGGTGTCCATGTGTAAAATATCGAGACTGTATAGGTAATAGGACATGAGATATAGGCCTAGTTTAAGTTTTTTAAAAGTAGGTCAAACTTCAAGGTCAAGGTCCATGGTCATGGTCAAAAGTGAAATGTCTTGGTTGGAAGTGACCATGTGTGAAATATCAATGCTGTATGTGTAAAATGACATTAAATACAGGCCAGGTTAATGTATTATAAAAGTAGGTCAAACAGCAAGGTCAAGGTCACAAGGTCCAAGGTCATGGTCAAATATGAAAGGTCTTGGTCGTAGGTGTCCATGTGTCAAATATCAAGGCTGTATGTGAAAAAGGACATGATATATCAGCTAGGTTAAAGTTTTTATAAAAGTAGATTAAAGTCCAAGGTCAAGGTCACAAGGTCCAGGGTCATTGTCAAATGTGAAAGGTCTTGGTAGGATGTGTCCACGTGTGAAATATCAAGGCTGCATGTGTAATAGCACATGAGATATAGGCGCAGTTTATTTTTTTTAAAGTAGGTCAAACTCAAAGGTCAGGGTCACAAGATCTAAGGTCATAGTCATATGTGATAGGTCTTGGTCGGAGGTTTCCATGTGTCAAATATCAAGGCTGTTTGTGTAAAAGGACATGATATATCAGCCTGGTTAAAGTTTTTAAAAAGTAGGTCAAACTCCAATGTCAAGGTCACAAGGTCCAAGGTCATGGTCAATTGTGAAAGGTCTTGGTAGGAGGTGTCCATGAGTGAAATATCAAGGCTGTATGTGTAATAGGTCATGAGATATATGCCCGATTTATTTTTTTTTAAAGTAGGTCAAACTCCAAGGTCAAGGTCACAAGGTCCAAGATCATGATCAATTGTGAATGATGTTGATAGGAGGTATCTATGTGTGAGATATCAAGGGTGTATGTGTAACAAGAGGACCATGATGGTCCTATATCGCTCACCTGAACCAAAATGATACATGTATTAGGCACAGTTTGGTTCAATTCAATTAATATTTATGACTTTAAGACTGAAAACAAACTTATGGTCAATAACATTGTGTCAAGTTTTGTTCTGATTAGTCACTATTTGTGGTTGTCGGGGTAAAATTTGAAGGGCAGATCATCCAAGATCTTATGGTCTCCAACATTGTGTCCAATTTTTGTCTTGATTGATAAAAAATTGTAGATTCTAGATTGTAAACAAGGTCAAAAACTGTTGAAAACAGCAATTTTGTAAAATTAAAGGGCACATAACTCTCAACTTTCTGATCCCATCGGGCTGAATATTAAACTAATACGAGTTCTAACAGTCTCCAACATTGTGTTCAAGTTTTGCCTTGATTAGTCAACAATTGTAGATTTTAGAGCGGGTAAACAAAGTCGAAAACAGCCGAAAATGGCAATTTTGTAAAATACATGGGCACATAGCTCTCGTCTTTCCGGCCAGATCAGATGCAGGTAACTTAAAACTTTCTGGCCTGATCAGACCAAAAATCTAACTCATCCAAGATCTTATGGTCAGCAACATTGTGTCCAACTTTTGTATTGATTGGTCAATATTTGTAGATGTTAGAGTATAAACAATGTCAAAAGTAGCTATTTTTTACATTCAAGGGCAGATAACTCCAGACTTTCCAGTCAAATCTGACCCAAAATCAGACTCTTCCAAGATCTTATCATTATTAATATTGTGTCCAAGCTTTGTTTTGATTGGTCAATAATTGTAGATACTATAGTGTAAACAAAGTCGGAATCTGTGAAAAACTTCAATTTTGTCAAATTCAAGGGCAGATAACTCAGGACTTTCTGATCCGATCAGACCAAAAATCAAAATCATCTGAGCTCTTATGGTCACCAACATTTTGTCCAACTTTTGTATTGATTGGTCAATATTTGTAGATGCTAAAGTGGAAACAATGTCAAAAGTAGCTATTTTTTACATTCAAGGGCATATAACTCCTGACTTTTTGGTCCGATCTGACCCAAAATATAACTCATCCAAGATCTTATGGTCACTAACATTGTGTCCAAGTTTTGTCTTAATTGGTCAATAATTGTAGAAGCTATAGTGTAAACAAAGTCGAAAACTGTGAAAAACGGCAATTTTGTCAAATTCAAGGGCAGATAACTTAAAACTTTCTGATCCGATCAGCCCAAAAATCAAACTCATCCGAGATCTTATAGTCACCAACATTTTGTCCAACTTTTGTATTGATTGGTCAATATTTGTAGATACTAGAGTGTAAACAATGTCAAAAGTAGCTATTTTTTACATTCAAGGGCAGATAACTCCTGACTTTCAGGTCCGATCTGACCCAAAATCGAACTCATCCGCGAACTCAAGGTCATACATGTTTTGACCAAGTTTGGTCAAGAATGGCTTATATTTGTAGATGCTAGAGTGTAAACACCAAATTGTTGACAGACGGACGGACGGACGGACGGACAGACGGACGGACGGACATACGGACAGACGGACGACGGACAAAAAGCGATCACAATAGCTCACCTTGAGCACTTCGTGCTCAGGTGAGCTAAAAATACATGAGATATAGGCATTTTTAAGAATTAAGTGTAAAAATCAACAAAGGGCAATAACTCCAAAAAGTTGATCGGCAAGGTTATGGTTTTTGTGCACTGCACCTCTCCATAATGAGATCTATCCGCCTGTAAAGTTTGATGATTCTACCTTACATACTTTTTGAGTTATGCTCCGGACAAGAATCTAGTTTGAAAATCAACAAAGGGCAATAACCCAAAAAATATGATCAGCAGAGTTACAGTTCTTGTGAACTGCACCTCTTCATAATGAGAGCTATCCACCTGTGAAGTTTCATTATTCTACCTTTAATACTTTTGGAGTTATGCTCCCGACAAGAATCAAGTTTGAAAATCAACAAAGGGCAATAACTCCAAAAATTTGATCCGCAGAGTTACAGTTCTTGTGCACTGCACCTCTCCATAATGAGAGCTATCCACCTGTGAAGTTTCATGATTCTACCTTTAATACTCTGAGTTATGCTCCGGACAAGAATCAAGTTTGAAAATCAACAAAGGGCAATAACTCAAAAAATTTGATCGGCAGAGTTACGGTTCTTGTGCACTGCACCTCTCCATAATCAGATCTATCCACCTGTCAAGTTTCATGATTCTACCTTACATACTTTTTGAGTTATGCTCCGGACAAGAATCAATTTATAAAATCAACAAAGGGCAATAACTCAAAAAATTTGATCGGCAGAGTTACAGTTCTTGTGCACTGCACCTCTCCATTATAAGATCTATCCACCTGTGAAGTTTCATGATTCTACCTTTAATACTTTTTGAGTTATGCTCCGGACAAGAATCAAATTATAAAATCAACAATAACTCAAATGAGATCTATCCACCTGTGAAGTTTCATTGAAGGCCGGCTCTTAAAGCCGGCCTTCTTTGGAATGCTTTTTTCAATTTAGACATGTAGGATGTGGGAGGCTAACAATTAGAACATTTTCGACATATTGGTTTAGAACTGACTGATTTGTAAGTCAATAATTGACGTTCACATTGCAAGTTATGTTTTTTAAATATTTTCTCATTTGCAAGCAAAAATATCGCAAAATTGACCGCATTCGTATATCGTTCCAATTCCAATAACTGACCGCCCCCGATCACGTGACTATCAGATTAACCACGGTCCATAGAAATACTGGAATGCACAAAAACCGAGACGTACATAGAATGTCGATATATTATCAATTAAACGTTATCGGCAAGCTTTGGAAGTTATCGAAACGCGTATCAAATCCGGCACTTAACCAAATCCCACTTGAACGTCTCTGTTGAAAACATCCGATCATGAAATAGCCTACTCATGCGTTTCGGTATTTCTATGGACCCGATATACTGGGTTACCGCCCCTTGAAGGACCCGATAAATAAGTTGTAATATGATTACACTTTCAACCGAATGCCGTAGCTCAATCGGTTAGCCGCTCGTACATACAGGACTTCATAATTGTATTCTACGGTGTGGGTTCAAAACCCACCTTCGCTTGTGTGAACTTTTTCTCAAATACTTTTTTGAAAGGAACTTTTGTCCTTTCTTATATATTTAGTTAGGTATCCAATCTGATTTCTTTTTGTGTGTGTTTATTTTTCTAATATGTTTTTGCATTTAAAGCGTTTTTTGCTATCATTTTCTTTTCATTGTGATAAAAATCACACATGAAAACAGCCTGACTTGACAGAATGTCAATAGATGGCTGAGAACAACGTTCTCCAACAAAGGGAAATAACTCTGACAGCACGAGTCAACAGTGACCAGGATTTATTTTTTGGCTGCATCAATTTAAAGTTGAAGTTTACAAATTGTTTAAAAAATTATAAATTAACACTTTCATCTCGCAATGAAAATGACTATTATGACATTATTACGAAGTTGCTGTATTTTTTAGATAAATCATACTATCTGTAATTCTTTAGTCAGTAAAATACAAATATTGCATTGTATTAAAGCTGCAGTCCCTCGCTTGGTCAAATTGCAAAAAAAAAAAAAAAAAAAAAAAAAACCGGAAAAAATGGAATGAAACGCATAATTCTTTTAATGATCACCTTTGGATAAGTAACGGAAGGCGGTTCAGACAAACAATGAACCTAAAATAAGATAGTTATTGCCGACAATAAGGGAAATCCGTGGGGGAAAAAAAGAAAAACGTTTGTCACGTTTTTCAAATCTATTTTCCTCACTGTTTACATTTTGCTCAGATGTAAACAGAACATTTTTGTATAAAACACAATAAAACTCTTATAAAGTAATGACGTAGATACGGGTAAAATTTAGGTAGAGTGATTGAGCGGTATATGTGCTGTACAGGACATCCGAGTTCTATCCTAGGTCTCGGCGATTCTTTTACTCTCTTTTTTTCTTTTCTTTTCTTTTTATCCATCATTTGTATTTTTACACAAAATACAAGCTGCCATCTGCCTATCAAATGAAATTTCGTAGCTAAGAGCCATTGAAGACGAAGAAAAAAGTATAAAAAAAAATATGTAGACAGCTGGATTCGAACTCGGGGCTCCATGATTGTAAACTGACCGCTTTACCTATCAACCTAAATTTTCTTAGTCATTTACGCCACTAAATATAAAAAATGTATTGTTTTATCCACGTGCCAAAGGATCTTGCGCGAACTATAGAAGAAATCAAAATCCAAACGACAGGAGATTTAGATCCAAGCCTATCTTTATCGAGGATCAAACAGAGCGATGGAAAGGTGAAAGGATAGGCCTAATCGAAGCTGACACGAATCAAATCATGTTGCCAAAACGTTGATCGATCCATTAATAGTGGTCACGTGAGAAGACGCTTGGAGGGGTCCTGCGAAATACTTTTTCTATAAAATTAAAAGCGGTAATTTGTGGAAAAAACCCTCCGGCATTTCGTTTTGAAGGAGAATTTCATTGAATTGGAGTACCATTGAGCTTGAAAGGTGTATTGTTTAAAAAATATTATCAATGACCCAGCGAATGACCACCAAATGGTTGTATTTTTCGAAGAAAAATCGAGATAGAGCACCTTTAAATATTTACAAATTCTACATCAAACAATGAAACAATTGAAAAAATAGAAAAAAAACACGGATTTACATAAGAACATGTCAGTAACGTAAACAAAATATCCATTTCTTTGAAGTAAAGCAATGAACAAATATTTAGTTAGGTTCAGAACAATAGATTTCAATTTTGTTGTTAAAAATTCGGTATTTTTAAGTTAATCATGGTTATGCGAGCTGGTATTTGTTTTAAGTTAACCATGGTAATGTGAACTTGTGTAGGTGGTGCAGGACCATTCGCTGAGAAATCTAAAGGCAGCATACTCTATTATTGCACTTGAGGTCACCCAAATGAGCAAACATGGCAATTTGCGGGACTTGCAGAATGTATACATTTTAAAAGTAGAAGTCACTTGAACTGTAAACAAACAATACGCTATCAGATAATTGCAAAGTTCTGCAAGTCCATGATAATTCCGCTGGGGTCTTGATACTGTAAGTTCAACAAGAAAAGGAAAGATATAATTAACATGACATGGTTGAAATATATCACTTCAGCAAAATTTTCATGGATGGCTACCAAAAAATTGCCGGCCTCTTTGATGCTATGCGTCAAAATTTTGTCTTGTGATTCTACCTTACATACTTTTTGAGTTATGCTCCGGACAAGAATCAAGTTATAAATTCAACAAAGGGCAATAACTCAAAAAATTTGATCGGCAGAGTTACGGTTCTTGTGCACTGCACCTCTCCATAATGAGATCTATCCACCTGTGAAGTTTCATGATTCTACCTTACATACTTTTTGAGTTATGCTCCGGACAAGAATCAAGTTATAAAATCAACAAAGGGCGATAACTCAAAAAATTTGATCGGCAGAGTTACAGTTCTTGTGCACTGCACCTCTCCATTATAAGATCTATCCACCTGTGAAGTTTCATGATTCTACCTTTAATACTTTTCGAGTTATGCTCCGGACAAGATTTGGTCTACGGACAGACCGACCGACCTACGGACCGACCGACGGACCGACCTTCCGACCGACCGACCGACCGACACTTGCAAAACAATATACCCCCATTTTCTTCGAAAGGGGGCATAATAATTCACAAATATCATTCTACTCTATATACACATGCAAGGGAGGTAATTTTGAACATTTATTGTCAAATATTTCCATAAGTATGCATTAAATCAAAATTCTAAACTGTCCAAAATGCTTATGTTTGTATTTGGAGTGGAAATGTAACACAGTTTAGGAATTACTGGCACTTTTCAAATTTCGCATCTGGATCTTTTGTGCTAATGAGGGGTTGGATACCTTCATATAGAAAAGGGGACTCATGGCATTTGTGACCTTTATTGTGACAGTTAAACATTTCCCAAACAATACCTGGTTTTGACATCCCCAATAGAAAGGGCTTGGGAAAATATTGAAACAAAAGAAGAAACTGCTGATAATCAGCAGTTTCCCCTTTTGTCTCAATATTTTCTTTGCCATATTTTGCACAAATCCTATCTGTAATAACATCCATTTTGTCTTTTGTGGCAGTTTTTATAGTAGATCACCCTAAAATTTTGTTGTTTGGGAAAGGGTTAAATCCTTACATGAGCATGTTCAAGATCATGTTCTCATAAAAACTCTGCTTCATGTAGGAGCAGTAGAAGACCAACATGGATATCTTATTTGGGTTCTTGTTGCAGGTCTTAAATAGCATCAGGGGCCCTTTTTCCATGTGTCTGCTTATTTCTTGTGCTGAAAAATAATTGTAGCTGAATACGAAACAAAACTATAAAATATAATATAGCAAAATTTAACAAACCAAAACTATATCGGTTTAACAATCAACAACTTATAAACTAGCAACACCTCTCCCAATCAACCAAACCATTCAGAAGTTGAGATACATCATGCTGTCATGTGCACCGTGCCTTAACCCTTTCCCAAATGGCAAAAATTCAGGGTGATCCACTTCAAAAACTACCAAAAATGACAAAATGGATGTTATTTAAGATATGATTTGTGTAGAAAATGGCAAAGAAAATATTGAGACAAAAGGAGAAACTGCTGGTTATCAGCAGTTTCTTCTTTTGTTTCAATGTTTTCCCAAGCCTTTTCTATTAGGGACGTCAAAACCAGGTCTTGTTTGGGAAATGGTTAAAAGTGATGTGTAGAAAAAAAAGGATTGTCAGACATTGAATAACTCAAAATAATTGTGTTCATGCAAAACTGCCCTAAGTGCATATAGAAACTACATGAACTTACATTAGTCTTGCAAATTGAGACAATGCTAATATTTCAGGACCCATGTGTTAAAAAGATTGCTAAAAAGTAAAAACTAATTAATGGTGCCATAATATAATGTCGTTTTTTCAACACAAACCTTGTAACTGCAGCTTAAAACAAGCTGCAGTTACCAGGTTTTTGAAGAAAAGAAACAATATTAAGAAAGTGTGGAAATTCTATCATCTGATTTGTGGGCTTGCTTTTGAACAAAAACATTGTGGTAAAAGATAGCCAAACTGAGCCTTTATAACTAAGAAGTGCAACACAATGTACTGAATACTAACTCTAATGGGGGAGAAGATCTTGGTCAGTCTCCTGAAAACATACACAACATGAGGAATATCAGAAATCAAGAATTAAAGATGCAAGAGAGCAAGGAAAAAATAGCATTAGTCTTTTGCAACAGAAAAATATTGGACATCTCCAACTTAAAGCCGCGTTCCCATTGCCGACCAAATCAACTCGATCAACTCGATCGCCTAAATTTCCCGATCAAACCCGAGTAAACTCGATCAAATGTATTTACACGACTTCTTCTTTATTTCTTGTTGATTAATTCCCGCTCATTTTTGCTGACCACGCTCGATCGTCCCGATCACTCTTGCCGACCAAGCTCGATCAGTACTCGATTGCTTGATCGAGTTAATTTGGTCGGCAATGGGAACGCGCCTTAATGAATTCAACCCATCATAAGTTACCAACACTTTGTGCAATTTTACCACTTTCCGTGACAACAGAAACTTAAGACGGTATCTGGATTTTAATTGATCTCTGTTAACCCCTTCCCAAACAAGACCTGGTTTTGATGTCCATGATAGAACAGGCTTGGGAAAACATTGAAACAGCAGTTTCTCCTTTTGTCTCAATATTTTCTGTGCCATATTTTACTCATATCCTATCTTTAATAACATCCATTTTGTCATTTGTGGCAGTTTTTGGAGTGGTTCACCCTAAAGTTTTGTCGTTGGGGAAAGGGTTAAGACAAACGATGCTAAAGTTACTCAAAGTGAAGTATGTTAGATTTGCGTACATCATAATAAAGAAAATTTTAAGAAAACATAGGTTATCCCCGTTTGTTTAATTTTACATCAATGTTTTCACAAGCTTTTTTTATAAGGGATGTCAAAACTAGTTCTTATTTGGGAAAGTTAAAAGAGAGCAGAAAAGAACTTACTATGAACTTACTAAATTACTTGCATTTGAAAGGTGTTTCATAATTTAATTTGTACAAAAAGTTATGAAGCATTTTAATTAAAATCTGCTTCCCTAAAAATGTGCCCCAACTTTTTTTTTTTATCAAATTCTGCATTTCTTCATTTGGCATAGGGGCATTCAACATTTCATTTATCTTGGACTGATCTAAATATCTTTTTCACACAAACATTATGAAAAGTAAAATGCACATTATTTCTGTCATTCTAAGATGAAACTTTATTTCATTGCATGTTAATTGTTTCAAATTTAGTATTGAATCTGATTATAACACTGACACAATTATAAATATTCACAAGTAAATCATCTAAATGTCTAATTATTTCTATTTCTAAACTAAATTATTTTTATTGCATAATTAAAAGCAGAAAGTGCAAGTAAAATTAGAAATCCTGTTACCTGGCAGCTAAACCACAGTCATGATATATGGACATTATCAACCATTTTCCAAATGGCAATAATTTTGACTTTTCACATTTGAAAGATGCTAAAGACCACAAAATGAATGTTGGGCGATAGAATTCATGTATGATGTAGCACAGAAAATAATGTGGCAAAAGAATAAAATGCTGTTTATCAGCATTTTATCCTTTTGACTCTATCTTTTTTTCCTGTCCCTTCCTATTAATAGTGACGTCAAACTGCACATGTAATGGACAGTATTAAACCCCATGCAACCAATGTTTGAACTAACCCTGTCAAAGTTGTCATCGTCAGAGTTATTTTGAGTTCATCTACGAACATTAGGGCTGGACCAAAAATGCACTGCATTACCATAAAGTATTAATTTTAGCCGACCCAAAAATAAAACTGTGACATGAACAGGCTCAAAATAACCTCAATAGAAAGGCAAAAATTTACCATCAACCCTTTCCCGCAATAAATAGGGGTTTCAATGACCTTAATCAAGAAAACCTTTGGTAACATTTAGAGATGAGACAAAAATGCTAATATTTCTTTCCTTTTCTATAAATGTTTTAGATTACTATTTAAGGAATTTCTACTTTCGTCAGCATTTATATTGTGCCTGCAAAGGTCTTTGATTTCTAAAAACTAGCCTAAAATTATGTTGTCCGGGGAAAGAGTGTATTATGTCATTTATAGCTCATGCTTTGAAATTTTTATTTGATATCTAAAATAATACCTATTTCCATAAGATATTCATACAGTCATATAACCCTTTCTATACCTCATTTTAACATCATGACAGCTTTGAAAATAATGGGAAGAAATGAAGAAAATGCTGATGTGCAGCAGTTTCTCCTTTTCTGTCAAAGCTTTAATGCTATACGGTATTAACTTTTTCATCAAGTGATCCTCATTTTAGTTGCCTGCAATTTGTTTTTGATAAAATGGACTGTTGTACAATTCCCCCATTTGGGAGAGGGTCAAGTAAGAATGTTCTTTATATAGTGTAAGATCTACTTTTTATAGATCATGTTTTAACGCCATATATGGAATCATTGAGAAATTCTCATATTATATTCCTAGAAATGACAGGTATTTTGTTCTTTACCAATTGACAAAATGTTACATCTTTCTCAAACAACAAAATTTTGATTTTTTAAGTGGTGAAGGCAAAAACATAAACGTTACACATAAATGTCTCGCATATAGACATCAAAACCAATCTCTTCATTTTCCATGATTTTTTCCAAAAGCCATTATCTTGCGATGCATCAAAAGGTGCCTTTGTGTGGTTATGGATTAAATCACATGTTCACTGACCTTTTCCAATAAGAAGTAATCACAAGATCAACTCTTTCCCAAACAATGTCTGGTTTTTCATTTACAACATGACAAACTTTGTAAAACATTGACAGAAAAGAAGAAAATGCAGATGCAAAGCATTTTATACATTTCCCTAAATTTTTACTGTCCTATACCTGAAAGATTTGACATTTCAAATGGAATTAATTATGTCTTCTGCAACATCTTTCAATTTGGACTTAGTCTAAATTTCGTTGTTTGGGAAAAGAGTTAAGATGCACTTATAATGTTAATTAATTTTATCAGATAGATTAAGGCATTTGACGCAATATACTACCGTAACCCTATCCTAAACGACAAAATGTAGGGGTTGTCCAATTTGAAAACTGTTACAGATGGCAAAATAGTTGTCGTTAAAGATATGATTACTAGTGCAAGAAGGAACATAAATTATAGAATATTGATGCGAAAAGAGAAAATGCTGATTATCAGCATTTTTTCTATTGCCTTAATGTTTTCCCTTACCTTTTTTATTACACACACCAAAAGCAGGTCTTGTTTGAGAAATGGTTAACCCTTTCCATAACAAGACTGGGTTTTACGTCCCCAATTTAAAATGTCTGGGAAAACCTTGAGGCAGAAGAAGAAAATGCTGATTACCAGCATTTTCTCCTTTTGTCTCAATATTTCCATGCTATACCATGTACAAATCATATCTTTATCAACATCCATTTTGCCGTCTGCAGCAGCTTTATAAATTGAACCACCATGTTATTTTGCCGTTTGAGAAATGGTTAACCCTTTCCCAAACAAGACCTGGTTTTGACATCCCTAATAGAAAAGGCTTGGGAAAACATTGAGACAAAAGAATAAACTGCTGATAACCAGCAGTTTCTCCTTTTATCTCAATATTTTCTGAGCCATGTTTTACACAAATACTGCTTTTATCAACATCCAATTTGACATCTGCAGCCTCTTTCAAATTTAAGTGGTCCAAAATTTTGTCGTTTGGGAAAGGGTTAAGAGAGATAGTATGGTAAAGCATAATTGACCTTTTCCAATAGTTTAATCAGTTATTGTGAGATAAAGGCCGTACTTATCACAGACAATTAGGAAAATCCACGATTGTACTTACTCTTACGGTATACAATAAAACTTATGACGTAAAACGAAATCTTAAAATAGACTTTTATCCTTCACTAAGTAATACAATTTTACAAAAGTCTAGGATAGAATTTCTTTTTCAACCTATCCCTGCACATAGACCATTTTTGACGCCCCCCCCCCCCTCAAGATAAAGGTTCGAGAAAACATTGTGGAAAATGCAGAAATTGCTTGTTACAAGCAATTTGTTCATTATCCTAAATGTTTTCCAACCCATAATACAAAGATTGTTTTTCTTCAACTTGAAATTGTTGTCTGCAACACCTTCATATAGGTACTGTCATTCTGCCATCTGGTAATAGTTTAAAGTACTTTTATCCTTAGTCCTATAATCTAAGTTTACAAGAGCCCTATTAAAGAACAGGTTTCAAAGACAATTTGGTGCAATGTGAATGAAGCAGACACTGGGTAGCTGGTTCCAAACGTCCTACTCCAGTCTTTCAGATAAGATGAGAATGCTACCAGAAGCAATTAAGTAAGGAAAAGTAAATGAGCCCTTCTCAAAACTTTCTCTGCTTTTGACAAGTCTGAAAAAGAGCTTGGGAAACCGTCCAAAGAATTGCCTAAAAGTCAATGTGCATTCTTCAGAGTAAGATTTTTTAAGATTCCTTAAGATGTTTCGAATAAAGTGTTTTTAAGACCTAGATTATCATCAAGGTGTTCCAAATGCTCCGTACTTTATAAAAATGATGTCAGCGTCATGTCATTTGTATTTAGCAAAGAGCATTTGAATACTGAAGTTTTTGAATTATGGAGCTTTCGGAACAACTTGGTCAATTCTCTCTCACATTGTTTCTACAGAGTTGACCGGGGGTTCCACAAAAAAGTATACGGAAATGGCCCATTGAGTTATTTAAAAACCTTGCTCTAAAGAATGCTTTATCCTAAAATATCTTAAGAAATCTCAAGATATCTTACGAAAGTTTGCTCTAAAAAATGCGCCTTAGGTCTTGTTTGGGAAAAGGTTAATAACTATTCGACAAAATATCTACCTTTCTAATCCTGATGGTGTCTCCTTCACTCCATGCTGTTGTACGCCCTGTGCGAGACTCGGACTTGAGATTTCTGGATAACACGCCACTACCAGGTAGGCCAATGATGCGCTCACTGTTGAAGGGCGTTGGAATCTCTGAAATACAATACAAACAAGCTCTAAATTTTTGGAATTTCTCAAGATTCCAACATTTTTAATCCATTCTCAAATTATAAAAAAATCTGAGTGATGATAAACATGGGATTTGTGTATGATAAAGGAAATAAAGCACAGAAAATTTGAGACAAAATAATAAAATGACGCTTATCATTATTTTCTTCATTTGTTTAACCCATTACTACACAGTGACGCCTTTTGATTCCCAACAAGATAATGGCTTTTGAAAACATTGTGGAAAATGAAGAAATTGCTTGTGACAAGCAACTTCTACATTTCCCACTATGTTTTCTACCCAAAAAGACACCGAAAATTCAAATTTCATCCAGCTGAAATTGTCGTCTGCAACTTCTTTCAATTTAGAGCAGGCCAAAATTTTGCCGTCTGGTAATGGGTTAAATTTCTTTCAAAGCTTTCTCTTTTGACACCTCAAAATAGGTCCTGTTTGATAAAGGAATGAGCTATTCCCATACATGCCATGGTTTTGGTATACCTAATATTTTAATTTTTAATTTAAGAAAACAATAAAGTAAGAAGACGAAAATGCTGATAACTAGTATTTTTTCCTTTTATTTCTATAATTTCTGTACTATATCTCTGTCAATATCAATTTTGTCATTTGAAGCATCTTTCAATCTAGACCATCCTATATTTTTGCAGTTACGAAAAGATAATTTCTCAAGTTTTCGACATTTTTTTTCCAAAAGAGGAATTATCACACATAAAGATCCAATTTTAAAGTTGACATGCACTAAGCCACATGCATACTTTGTATTGATGCTGAGGCAAAAACACTGAAGAATTGAAAAACAGTTACTATTGGCAAAGAAATAACATTAATCAAGAAAGACAACTCTATCTTTACTCATTTATCTGTCAATTCAGAGTGCATGCCCCTGCTTCAAACATTTGCCCAAACAAAATTTTAGACAAGTTGCTTAACCCTTTCCCAAACAAGACAGGGTTTTGACGCCCTTCGGGAAATAGATTTGGGAAAACGTTGAGGCAAAAGAAGAAACTGCTGATAACCAGCAGTTTCTCCTTTTGTCTCAATATTTTCTATGTCATGTTTACACAAATTCTACCTTTGATAACTTCCATTTTGTCATTTGTGCCAGTTTTTGAAGTGGATCACGCGAACATTTTGCCGTTTGGGAAAGGGTTAAAGAAAAAATATTGGTTAAAAATCCATACACTCTTACAGTGCTGATGGTGAAATTGTCTTTCTATGAGTCTGTGATGTCAGAGTTTGTTATAAAAACAAAAGAAGAATTCATGAGAGATTATTGGGGGAAAATGAAAAAATATTGGTACATATCCTTACCTTCATATTGCCCTGTTGGTGAATTTGTCTTTTTATGTGTGTGTGATGTCATGGGTTTGTTGTAATACTTGAAGAAATATGGGGCAGGTACATGGGGCTGTAGGGGGTTGTGTACGCTGCGAGCGGGGACTGTCTTTGGACGACTGTTGGGTATCGTTGATGGGTTACTGTCAAAATGGGCGAGTAACTCAGCGTTCTTGGGATTCCTGTAACTCCTGTTGAATAAAAGATAGTACAGTACACTTGTTATTTTCTACATTGTTTAGCTTGAATTACTGCTTGTGTCAATATGGCAGTTTGGTTAAAGAAGTGTATATCAAATAGAATTGAACACAGATGCGTACATTTTATTATGTCAACATTGAATTACTACCTGTGTCTAAGTGAAAATCTTGTTCTTGGCGCAACATGAAAACCAGGGTTTGTTTTGGAAATGGTAATAGAATATTCTAAATGATTTTACATGTTATAAAGTAAGGAAGATTATTTTATATCCTAAAAGAATTTACACATTACAAAGTAAGGGAGATAATAATTCCTTACCTCACAGTAAAACCAGTTTCATAATTCTCTGACCTTGCTGAGGATTTTCTCAATGGTAACAAACTGTGCATGGATTCTACATTACCCTACAAATATACAATAGCAAATCATGATTGTTATTGCAAAATCTCCAAACTCCAGCTAGAATTACCAGGTTTTTGCAATAACACCAATGAAATAGAGACTGTGAATCTGACTGAGGATTTTCCCTGCAACGCAATGTCATGAAATTGTCAACATATTTAAATATAACAATTCATCTTCAGGTAAAATAATATCATGTCATTTCAAAATAAACAAGAGCTATAAGTCACAAAATTTCTATCCATTAATATTAAGAATGTGTCAATACCATGTGGACGGACATAATGAACATACACAGATATGATACTAACACACTGCCACCTGTGCTACCTAGATAGGTGACAATTCCAATTCTGTCCATAAATGTATGATAAGTCGCATTTAAAAGATGCCAATGTATTTATGTCATGCGCCAATCCAGACATACTTCCACCATGCTGTCCAGGAGGGGACGAAATGCATTTGGCAATGAAACATACATAAATTAAGAAAACAATATACGACCACTTTTGGCAGCGCGTACAAATATATTACAATCATTCTTGTTTACTTTACCTTACAAACTTTCCTAAAGCATTCCTCAAGACCTGCTAGGTCCTCTCGTTCCTTCGCTATTCTCGACACCTCCTCCACGAGTGCGTCTGTTATCGGAACATTTGTGATGTCCCAGCCATATTGCTCTGCGAAGCTCATGATGCCCGTCAAGTTCTCCGATCTTGTTACTCCACTGTTTACAATGTTTGTGTAATTACGAGGATTTTGTCTGGAAATGGAAAGTTAAATACTTCTTAACGGCATGTAAAGCTCATGAAAAGATCTTATAACCCATTACCAGACAGCAAAATTTTAGACATATCTTAATTCAAAGGTGATGCAGATGACTATTTCAAGTGAATGGAATTCTACTTTTTTTGTCTTTTGGGGTAGGAAATATAGTGAAAAGAGCTTTGCGGAGCGGCGCATACAAGCCCGAGAGGGGCTTGTCAGTAAAATCAGCCATTTTTTTTTTCAAATCAAGGGTAGATAATTCAAGAATGCCAAGAGTTATCTGAATTTTAATAGTGACATGCACAAGTAAACAACATGAAGATTCATTATAGTAAGTTTGATCATAATTGTGGTTGAAACTATATTAGTTGCACACACACACACACAAATGGGCATTTTTTTATTTTTCAAGGGTAGATAATTCAATAACAAACAGAGTTATCTGAATTCCGTAAAAGGTGTGCACAACTAGACACCATGGAGATTCATTGTGGTAAGTTTGATGAAATTCCAATTGAAACTGTATTGAGGAGTTGCGCACAAAAGAAATTGCTGATGGACTGACAGCAAGACAGACAGACGGATGACCAGGCCAAAACATGATATGGCCAAGAATTTTTTTTCATTTTCCACAATGTTTTCCAAAGCCTTTTTCTTTTAACACCTCAAAAGCCTCATGTGTGCTAATGGGTGAAAACAAGATATGATTGCATGATACAAAATTAATGCCAGAAAAAATAAGAATTTGCATTATATTTTCATGTTAAGTTCAGGCAGATGGACAGAACAACCATAAAAAAATATGCCCTTAATGAATTAACCCTCTCCCAAACAAGACCTGGTTTTGACGTCCTTAATAGAATAGGCTTGGGAAAACATTGAAACAAAAGAAGAAACTGCTGATAACCAGCAGTTTCTCCTTTTGTCTCAATATTTTCTGTACCATATTTTACACAAATCCTATCTTTACTAACATCTACTTTGTCATTTGAGGCAGTTTTTGAAGTGGGTCGCCCTAAAATTTTGTCATTTGGGAAAGGGTTAAATTCTGAATCATTGATTCTCTAAAGTTTTAATCACTAAGCTAGATGCTATGCCAGGTAATTTATTGTGAGCTATACCTTATAACATCCTCAAATTTGTGTGGGTTGGCTGTTTTAGCTGGTCCCCATTTTCTGTTCTTGAGTTGTTCCTTTTTGGTTACACTGGAAACCATGTCTTCTTCTTCATAATTGTCCTGGGTTTCTCGTCTCTGAAAACATCAAATATATGATTGTTCACTTCTTTTTCTACATTAATCATACCTGTCACAAGCAATTTCTTCATTTTCCACAAAGTTTTTACACGGCAGTATCTTGTGGGTTTGTCAAAAGGCATCAATGTGTGGGAAACTGGGAATGTATTAAAACTATATAAGTTACAAAGTCTTTGAAGAAAACTAGTGATTTTTCCAAAAACTATTTTGGAAAACTCTATAAATTTTGATAAACATATAAAGACTGTTTAAGCTGGAGATTGTACTTCACATGAGTGGCAAAGAAATTTTATTAAAAATTATATTTTCATAATCAAAAAAGAAAAATGAAAACAAAATTTGTTTGTGAAAGCAAAACAACCAATATTAAGTTTTCGGACAGATGTACAGACAGTCGGACATGACTGAATCAATAGGCCTCCAATCTTTTGATAAGGGGCATAAAAATAGGAAAAATATCAAGAATGATTTTACACTATTTTTGGAAGCAAATTTTCCAAATTTGCTTCTCTTAGCAGCCACGCGTCTTTGCACTTTACCATTCTCTGCATACCACACAACATCTTCCGGTCTTCCTCACTATAAATAGTTCTATCAAAAGCAAAGATTAATGAGGTAACAGTCATTCGAATATTCAATATGTAAGCCTGAAGTTATGTGTAGATATTGAATTGTGTGACTGAAAATGAAACATTCAATTAATCATGTCTCTAAGAGAAGAAAAGATAAACGTAGTAATTTGCTTTGTTATGGTTCAAAGAATTAGTCCAATGGCCTTCCTTGTAAATGGGTCAGTCGAGTTTACTGAACTATGAAATATATTCAGCTTACACAAACGATTAATATGCATGAAGTTGTGCTAAAAATAAATACAACTCCATCATGAAATCAAAGTATGCAAGGTATTCTGGATAATCAAAGTACTTAACCCATTACCACACAGTAACTCCTTTTGACTCCCCTAAAGAATAAGGCTTTGGAAAACATTGTGGAAAATGAAGAACTTGCTTGTGACAAGCAATAATTGATCTTCATTTCCCACAATATTTTCTACCCCAAAAGACAAAAATTTGCTATATTTCATTCGCTTGAAATTGTCGTCTGCAACATCTTTGAATTTTGACTAGTCTAGAATTTTGTCGTTTGGTAATGGGTTAATCAAAATACTCTACGAATCAAAGTATTCAAGGTATTCAAATGGATAATCAAAGTACCTAATCAAACTACTCTATTTCTGGCCCCGGTTTCTCGAAAAAACTTAAGTACGTTCTCATGCTCAAATCTGAGCACAGTGCTCAAATCGCACGAAATCCACGTGAACTTCAATGGAATACCCTTCAACGTTGGAGAGTATCCCTTTGATGTTGAGCATGTTCTCATGAGAATATACTTAGTTTTTTTCGAGAAACTGGGGCCTGGACAGGCCTACATTTTTGAAAAATTTGCTTCCAAACAGTACTGTCAGTACTTTGATTTTATTATATTTTTGTCTGGCAAAAAGTTAAGCTCATTTTGACCTATTAACTTTGCAGGATAATATTTAGTAACAGTAATGCTATGCAGTGATTTGTTGTGGATTAGGCTGATTAAAAATAGGCTTAACCCTGCGCCAAACAAGACCCGGCTTTGATATCCATAAATGTAGAAAAGGCCTAGGAAAACATTGAGAGAAAAGAAACAAAATGCTATTGACCAGCATTTACTCTCCGTTGCTCAATATTTTCTTTGCTTTGTTATACATAAAATCCTTTCTTTGCCAAGATATTTTATTGTCTGCATCAGCTTTGAAACTGGACCCACCTTATTCTTTTTTTTTTTTTTTGATAAAGACAACATTTGTGCATAGTGTAGCACAGAAAGTATTATGGCATAAGGCTATGGGTATTTTCTTCATTTGCTAAAGGTATTGCTGTAAGTTTGGCCTTTATTAGGGATGTCAAAAACAGGGTTAGTTTTGAAAATGGGCAAGAAAGCTCATTTTGAATGACAAGGGTAAAGCTAAATGCACTGGATAATCCTCTAATCTTATTCTACTAAATCTTTTTATAACAAAGATACATCATTCCTACTATTACATCCAAAAGTGCAAAATATAGTATCTAAAAATACTGTAAAAATATTAAAGGGACCCATGCTAAGTTGTCGGTGGTAAAAAAATATCCAAGAAATATCCTATGGAATGGTTAACGGGCATAGCTAGATTATTTCTGTCCAAGGAAATTTTGTCCTTCTAGATCAAATCTGTATACTTTTGGCTGACCTGCCATTTATAGTATCTTTTATGGGAAACTGGACCTTGATAGATAGTGAAATATTCGGTATCAGCGATGAAATTCCTTTCAAATTAATTTGGCTCTAGATAATGCAATGCACCAGTGCACAACAATACAAACTCTGACTGTCCCAATGTTGTTCCTAGCGTTGACCCCTTAATTAAAGGCAAAAGAAAGATATGTAACTCAACTTTTCCCTCAATATATAAGAATAAATGGACTCGTCTAAAATACACAAGCCTGTGAAAGGTTTGCATGTATCTACCTTTAACGGTTGACCTTTGAAGCCCCTCTTGTCTTCTTTGATTCTCAACAATTCAACCATCCTCTGAAATACACAGAGTAAAATATTCAATTCTAGCTTATCTAGCTTTATAATCATGGTTAACCCTTTCCCAAACAACACAATTTTAGGGTGATCCACTTCAAAAACTGCCACAAATGACAAAATTGATGTTATTAAAGATAAGATTTGTGTAAAATATGGAATGGAAAATATTGAGACAAAAGGAGAAACTGCTGGTTGTCAGCAGTTTCTTTTGTTTCAATGTTTTGCCAAGCCTTTTCTATCAGGGACGTCAAAAACAGGTCTTGTTTGGGAAAGGGTTAAAGAGTCCCTATTCTGCATTCCTTTATCAAAACAGACAGAATATAGCAATAAATGTTAGGAACAAACAACAACAATAATTACAAAGAAAGATATTGTTAATTGTTTTTTTTTTTTTTTTTTTGACATTATTTCATCCTAACCCATGCAATTTCAATGTCTCCCATCTTAACATGCTTAGAAGTTGCTTTCCTTGTTACCTTCTTAAATTACAACACAACTGTGTCTGAAACATGACTGGGTCTTGACATCCTGAGTAAAAAAAGTATGGGAAAACATTGAGGGAAAAGAAAAAAATGATGATTACATTTTCTTCTTGTCTCAATATTTTTTGTGCTATATCATACCAAAATCTGACTCTTATTGACATTTAATTTGTCGTCAGCAACAACTTTCAATTTGAGCTGCACTACAATTTTACCATTTGGGAAAGAGTTAAGAAATGAATAAATTTTGAATTGATGCGTTATTTATGAAGTTGGTCTATAATTCTATATTACTGCTTTTCAACGAAAACCTCTTATCTGTAGCTTTTTTTAAAGCTGTAGATACGAGTTTTTTGTTGAAAAGCTACGATATGATGGTCCCACATCACATGTGCTAAGTTTCAAAGCATTACCTGAACAGTTAAAGAGGTGCAATGGTTATGCAAAGAAAAAATTCTAAAACAAATTGGTTGAGAACATTGATCAAACCTGACACCATGTTATATTTTCACTAAATTGTACTTAGAGTTTTTAAGTACAAATTCTTTGTCTTGATCTAAATGACTTTGTAATTATTTTCACATTAACCCTTTCCCAAATAACCAAATTTTAGGGTGCGCCAGATTGAAAGCTGTTGTAGGCAATAAAGTGGATGTTGATAAAGAAAAGATTAGTGTTATAAATAGTGCAAAAAATATTGAGGCAAAAGGAGAAAATGCTGGTTACCGATATTTTCCCAACTCTATTCTTCTAGGAATATCAAAACCGGTCTTGCTTGGGAAAAGGTTAAGAAATTTCCTATTTCTATATTACCAAAATTATAATCACTCATTCGCCTCAAAACTGTGCCGAATTCAAACAAAATAACATTGTGCAACTGTTCATGCAAGTGATGCTTGTAGCCAGCCATTTTTGTTCTTTTTCTGGAATGGTTTCAAAAGATTTCTCCCAAGAAATTCTGTAAGAGATAAGATTTATCCCTTTCCCAAATAACAAAATTGCAGACCAGTCCAATTTCAGGTGCCACAAGAGTGATAGAAAATAATTGTTTGTTATGGCACAGAAAATATTGAGCGAAAAGGAGAAATTGCTGGTTAAACAACCAGCTACAACCACACCAGAGGAGAACATAGTGGAAAAAAGAGAGATCTACACTGTAGAGCAAGATTTTCCCTTTCCAACAGTGCTTTTTCAAATCATGACTTGATTGTGCAAATTATCTTACATAATAATAGACATCCTCAAACACATTTACTGGAAATAAATTCTGTGGCAAAAAAAATAAGGTAAAAACTAAAATATATGACTTCAAAAGTAGATCAATCATTAAAAATATGAAATTTTGATTTAATTGGGACATAAATCAATAAGGAAAAGCAGTGAATATTTTCAACATTTTCTTCTTTCCTCACAACTCCTTACAAAGATAGTTAAACAAAAAAGTTCAATCTCTACTTCCATATTTGGTTAAGTAAGTCAAATATGGAAAATCTAAGTTTCCTACTGTCCATTAAATGTTATTTATTTTTCGGATTTATAGCACTTTATGATATTGATAACTAGTTCTGACCTTTATTTGACCATAGTATATTAAATATAGAATTATTTCGTATAATTTAGTGAACTTTGGAATCATAACATTCAAAATAAAGTATTATGTAACATGTTTTTTGTAAAGTCAATCTCCGCTAAAAAAAATTGCTAAACATTTGTAAAATGTATTTATTAACCATTTTTTTTGTTATTCAAATGTAAAAAACAATAAACATGAATTTGTCTTAAACATACATTTTCACCAATTTTGGAGGTAATTTTCTGTAAAAATAACTGTACAAAATTGATATATGGCCTTTAATTTTTCTATGTGCAAAATTTAAACTTTGTTTGATCTGTATTGGTTTAAATTATGACGGATATAAAACCCCAGGTATATCATGTCATTTCGTAAATTTACTTCTCTGAATCATTAGGGATTTAGGCCTGTTAATATTAATGGACCTTTAAAATTGCAGATGATAAATATCTAAAAGGGTCTCACATTTTAACAAGTCATTATTGCCTTGTGTTTTTGCCAATATGTCTATTATTTAATTTTGACCTTGCATTCCACCAAAATACAGTCAAATCTAATAGTGCCAAATATGAAATGTAACAATTCAACACTTTTAATCCTTTTCCAAATAATGAAACCTTAAGATCCATGTAATAGTAAATTATTGGTAAACATTGAGGCAAAAAAAGAAATTGCCAACTTTGACCACTGATAGCAAAAGAAGTTATCTTTAAATGTCTCAGTGTTTTCCACCCCAAAAGACCAAAAATAATAAAATTTCAATCAGCTAAAAATTGTGTATGAAATATCTTTGAATTTGGCCAAGTCTAAAATTTTGCCATCTTATGGTGTTAGGGTTTGAGTTTATTGGGGTTTTACGCCGTTTCAACTGCCAGGGTCATATCGCTGGTCCTGGAGCACCTACCCATGGATTCCTGTTGCTTCTCAAACCAGTACTACCACAACACCCTTACCGAGCCTACAGCTGCTCGCCCACTTAGGTTAACGATTTCAAACCCATTGGTGGGTGACAATTTTGTCGGAAAGGGTATTTGCCACGGCCGGGTATCGAACCCGGGACCTCTCGAATGAGAGGCAGATGCGCTACCAACTGCGCTAAGGCCACTGCTTATGGTATTAGGGACTGATTGACTAGATGTGTTCTGAACTTACATATCTGCGATCTTCTGTGGGTGTTCGTATTTTCTGTGACATCCCTTTACGCATCCTGCCTGAACTTGAGCCAATAGTACCTCGACTGTTTGGTGGTTTAATGTTCCCTTCCTGTTAAATTTAAAACAAAAAATACTTTAAAAACATAAAATTAAGATCATTTGGAACATAACACATGAAGAGCTGACAGAGGAGGGTATAATTGATTATCAATGAGCCGGGATCTGGAAAAACGTCCCTTATAGCATTTTTAAAAATTGAGTTTCAAGATCATCATATTGTCAAATGCAGTCCAATATGCATCCATGCTGCTCTCTTTAAGCAACTAAAGGTCACAAAGAAGCTATTAGAGAATGACATGGATCCTGATCAGACTGTGTATATGCACAGGCTGATCTGGATCTATGTTGGGCTCAAAAGCCTTAAGGGACATTTTTCCAGATCCTGGCTCCAATGATTGCTTAAGAGCAACAATACTATGTCAACAAGTGGAAAACAAAAATCCCACTGTTACAATAATTACATCCCTATTGGTGTGACCTGGAACATGCTGTGGAAATTGAACATATTAATAATGTAGGAGAAGTTGCATGAACAAGATTCTGACATACATTAGAACTAAAGCGAATGTGAGCTGCCAGCTAGTTACATAATGGTTGCCGTAGACCCATCTCTGCCAGATGTCAGGTATCATCAGTGGGAAATTAGCATACACTGTTCAATTACAGTAGAAAGTGTCTAATTATCCAGAACTGGCTTGCCCTTTAAATAGGGGTGATGCTATGATAATTAATGATGCTATGATAATTAACAAAGCCTACATGAAGTTTTTGCTGTCTAGGAGTTGGTAAAAAAAAAACCTTACCAGTCCAAGATAAATTCCTGTCATATTTCTAGGCTGGTTCCGTGTCGGGACGCTGGCCGAGTAGTACGGCATGTTTCTGGTGACCGGCAATGCTGATGTAGGCTGCATGCTCGCGTTTCGCATCATCACTTCCATGGAAACACCTTTTTTCTACGATCTTATACTAGACCAACATTCTATACTGCAAATGAAAAGCACACATTATTCACATCTATTGCAGAAAAATACTGAAGTTGGTAAATAGTATTAGCACATAATATCACACACTCTATTCAGCCTATTTAGTAGTTCTATTCATAAGCTGTAACATACGCAATTTCCAATTATGAAGTTTTGTTGTATGTGTCCATTATGCTATCAATAAACGTAAATGAAGAAGACAACAAAAAGTATTGATGCCTAAATATTTGGTTTACCTATTTATGTCTCATGACATTTTTTAACTCTTGCACAAAGATCAACATCAGTTCAATGTTTTTATACTACAACAACATTTATATGTATATCTTCCCTTTTCCACGAAAACTTTCATAACTGCAACTTGTTTTAAGCTTCAGTTACAAGATTTTTGATGGAAAGCGACCATATTGTAGCAATGCATAAAATTCCTTCCAAAACAAGACCTCTGCAGGTTTTCATGTCACTTATAAAAAGTAGTCTAGGAAAACATTGAGACATAAGAAGACAAGAGCCGTCACAGACGGATTATGCTCCCCGAATAAGTGTTTGTCACAAAATAAAGACTATCATACATTAAGCCCCCTTTTCCCACAACAGCTTTTTTGTACACACATTATTTTCAGAATATGGTCTAGAACATCCTATTTATTACATAAGTACAAAGTTTCATTAAATTCTGCCCATTAGATGAAGAGAAATTAGAGAAAAACTAATTTTTACACTAAGGCCCCTTTTTCCATGACGCAGCCTCAAATTAAGAAACGGAGAAAATAGTCACTAGGTATTATCCAAGGAAGTTCACATGTGAAGTTTCAAGGGTTGCTGAGATCTGCCTGTGGAAAGACGGACGGACAGACAAAATTTTTTCGGGGAGCATAAAAAATGCTGATAATCAGCATTTTAACTATTTGCCTTAATCATGGTGTATAATCACGCGACTAAGAATTTTGGATAATCTTCAATATCTTTTTTAATACTTGACCAATTTTAATCCGGTTTGAAGCAGAGAAGGTGGGAAAATGCCAGGAATAAGCTGGACGTGTTGAATTTTTTAGCTCCACTGGTCGAAGGCCAGCGGGGCTTATGTCATGGCCCCGTGTCCGTCGTCCGTCCGTGCGTCCGTCCGTCCGTGCGTAAACTTTTTCTTTAAACATCTTCTTCTCCACAACTACTGGACCAATTTCAACCAAATTTCACAGGAATCTTCCTTGTATGAACCTCTTCCAAATTCCTTCAAAAAAATAAATTCCATGCAGAACTTGAATTTTAATTAATTAAATTAAAAATTAAATTTTCGAAAAATCTTTAAAAATTCTTCTTCTCCAAAACTAGTGGACCAATTTCAACCGAACTTCACAGAAATCTTCCTTGCATGTATCTCTACCAAATTCCTTCAAAAGATTAAAATCCGAGCAGAAGTTGAATTTTAATTAATTTAATTGATTAAAATTTTAGAAAAATCTTTAAAAATTCTTCTTCTCCAAAACTACCGATCCAATTTCAACCAAACTGTACAGAAATCTTCCTTGCATAAATCTCTACCAAATTCCTTCAAAAGATTAAAATCGGTGAAGAACTATTTCAAATAATTTAATTGATTTAAATTTTCGAAAAATCTTTTAAAATTCTTCTTCTCCAAAACTACTGGACCAATTTCAACCAAACTTCACAGAAATCTTCCTTGTATGTATCTCTTCATAATTCCTTCAAAAAGATAAATTCTGTGTATAACTTGAATTTTAATTAATTTAATTGAATTCAATTTTCGAAAAATCTTTGAAAATTCTTCTTCTCCAAAACTACTGGACCAGTTTCAACCAAACTTCAAAGAAATTTTCCTTGCATTAATCTCTACCAAATTCCTTCAAAAGATCAAAATCCGCACATAACTTGAATTTTAATTAATTTAATTGATTTAAATTTTCGAAAAATCTTTAAAAATTCTTCTTCTCCAAAACTAGTGGACCAATTTCAACCAAACTTTACATAAATGTTCCTTGCATGAATCTCTTCTTAATTCCTTCAAAAAAATAAATTCTGTGTAAAACTTAAATTTTGATTAATTAAATTAGATTAATTTTTTGAAAAATCTTCTTTTCCAAAACTATTTTATTAAATTGAATTTTCGAATAATTGTTAAACAATCTTCTTCTCCAAAACTACAGGACCAATTTCAACCAAACTTCACAGGAATCTTCCTTGTATGAATCTCTCCCTAATTCCTTCACAATCGGATGAAAAACTTGGCTGCTGTGGGCTAGGCTTATTTTTCGCTATATGAAACAGTGTAATTCTAACAAAATTTAAAAAACCTTTCTGCTCCTTAATTACTTATTGGATTTCGTTCTGGTGTAGCATGAATCTTCTTTGGATAGACCTCTATTGTATTCCTTGAAGAAGTTTGTAGTCTAAATGTCTAAAAGCCAGTGGAGCGATACAGGGCCATCTTGGCTCTCTTGTGTAAATCAACTGATAAAAAAGTTATGGAGATAAACCAAAATTTTAGTTTATCTTCAATAACTTTTTTATCAGTTGATTTTTCAAGAATCAACCACGTCCATCTAATGCATGATGTCTGTCCACATTCTCTGCTTCAAACCGAATTCAAATCGGTCCAGTATTTACAAAGTTATTGAAGATTTTCTAAAAATATTGTATTACGTGATAATACACCGTGTTAATGTTTCCTGTGCTATATCATAAACAAATTGTATCAGTATCAACATCCATTTTGTCATCTTCTGCAAGGTTTCATATGTAAATTTGCTATTTCCTGTGAAAAGTCTAACATTATGCATAATGCAGCAATGTATAGAATTTATTAATATTTTAATCTTATCCCGTATCCTAATCTAGATGTCAAAAACTTTGAGAGTTTTAAATCTAGAGACTTTGAGACTATCCACCCCCACCCCACAAGCCTGATGCAATAAAACATACCACACTTAATATTATGTACTGGACCTTGATAAATACTGAAAAATTTGGTAGCAGTGCTAAAATTCCTTTCTTTTTTGGCCTAGATAATGCAATTCACCACACAAAAATGCATACTCTGACTGTCCCCATGGTGTTCTGTTCCTTGAAAAACCTAAAGTGGGCCCCTTTTATATCATTTAACCCTTTCCCAAACAAGACCTGGTTTTGACATCCAAAATAGATATGGCTTGGAAAAACATTGAAACAAAAGAAGAAACTGCTGATAACCAGCAGTTTCTCCTTTTGTCTCAATATTTTCCGTGCTATATTGTACACAAATTTTATCCTTAACAATACCTCTTGTGTCGTCAGCAGCAGCTTTCAAATTGGATCAACCTAAAATTTTGCAGTTTGGGAAAGGGTTAAGATAATATCATCTTTCCTCTATTTTTTTTTTCATTTTTTTCTAACAAAATATATGCTTTCTCACTTTTCTAATCCCCTTGTTTATCAATTTATTTTATCTTGCATCGTAAATCCTTTGAAGTCAGGTTTTCACAAAAATTAATACCGTTCAACAAGCCAATGTTAATTCCAATATAACCACTTGAATGATCGAACACTGATTATTTCAATACAATCAATAAGCAAATTAATGTCAAGGAACTTTTTTACAGCCGTTAACCCTTTCTCAAACAAAACCCAGGGCCCATATTATCAACGATCTTACAATAAAGTTCGATCAGAAGTCATAATGGTGATTATTTCAGTACAATCAATAAGCAAATTAATGTCAAGGAACCATTATTCATAGCCTTTAACCCATTCCTAATGATTGATTGACAAATTTTGACGTCCCACAAGATAAACCTTTTGGAAAACATTACGGGAACTGAAGAAATTGCTTGTGAAAAGCAATTTTTTCATTTCCCTAAATGTTTCTATTGACTGAGAACAGAAAATGTTAAAATCTTTTCACTGGAAATTGTTGTCTGCAACTTCTTTGAATTTGGACCCTTCTAGAATTTCGTAATCTATTCATCAATGGCAAAGAATTTTGTGCTAACAATAGACTAGGTTTACCGTTATGTTTTGATAAACCGTCGGTGTTCTTATAAAATCTCGTAACTACGGCTTAAATCAAGCCGTAGTTACGAGATTTTATAACAACACCTACGAAATACTATTTTGTTTGTCCGAATTTACGTCACAATTAACTGGATAAAATCGTTCCCTATTATAACATGGTTTTCAGGTTTTGGAAAATCATTGAAGTGGATCTCTTCTTTAGCTTCAATATTTTCTGTGCTGCATTTCACACAAATCCTATTTTCATCTAAAATCCAAAACCTCACTTTGGAACAGTCTTTTTATCATCAGGGAGATGTTTAATATAAAGGAACTCTTTTTATAGCAATTTATGCAATATTAATCTGATTGAATTTATGTCATTTATTCAATATACAGCCTCTTACATTGGAAGCAGGGGAAAGGGGGACCTAACAGTATATAATGAGACAAGAGTTCTCCGCAGAATAATTTGAAGCTCTAGTGGCAAATAAGTAAACATTAAAATGCAAAGTGTTAAAAAAATAACTGTGAATAACATAATGGGAAAAGAAGAAATTGCTCATCTTGAGCAATTTCTTCTTTTCCCATTATGTTTTTATATAAAATTATTACATTTATAACTATAAAAGTGCATTATTTATCAGTTTTTGCCATGAAATACAGAAAAATCTCTCGTTTTGCTGACTATTTCGAAGAAATTAAGCTGTGGAGTACTTTTGAAGGCTTCAAGCTGTAGCCCGGGCATTACTCAGATTTACATGAAGCTGTAGTGGGGCCAATACAGCTTATTGGGCTGGGGAGAACACTGGTCAGACCAACATGAATCCAAATCTGTTAATGCATGTATTCCATTACCATGGTGGATAATCACATGATACAGCAATTTCAGAAAATCTCCAATATTTTTGTTAATACTTGACCAATATGAATTCCATTTGAAGCAGAGAACGAGGGAAAATGTCATAAATAATCTGGACGTAATAGATTTTTAAAAGATCAGCTGATTAAAAAGTTATTGAAGATCAATCAAAATTTGGTTGATCTTCAATAACTTTTTCATCAGCTGATTTAAAAAAAAAAAATCACCCCATCTATCTAATGTGTGATGTCTGTTCGCCTTCTCTGTCCAAACCTGAATTCAAATTATTAACAAAATTATTGAAGATTTTCTGAAGTTGTTGTATCACATGATTATCCACCTTGATTACTAGACAGCAAAATTTCAGACTGGTTTAAGTACAAAAGTGTTGCAGAAGACAATTCAAAGTGACTTAACTTTTACATTTTTATTGTTCTGTACAGAAATCATTGTAGGAAATGAAAAGATGGCTTTTCTCAAGCAATTTCTTCATTTTCACAATGTTTTCCAAAACCTTTATCTTGTGGGGCATCTGATCAAAAGGTGTGTGTCATTGAGTGGTAATGGGTTAAAATAGTGGAGGCTGTTGCACTCAACGAGAGTACTATACTGACTGATGTCTTATAGTAGAAAGTCAGACTGTTCCCATTTGGAAGCTGCTGACATACGACTTTGATGTTGATAACACTGCCTTTAACACTCGCGAGAGGGGTTTGCAGTAAACAGAGATAGATAAGATAGGGTTTGTGAACAAAGATGCACAGAAAATACTGAGGAAAAAGGAGACAATTAACTCTGGTAATCAGCATTCCCTTTACTTTCTAAATGTCGTTCAAAGCTTTTTAAAGGAAAGCAAAGTACACTGTAAACAATTCTTTGAGATATAGTTAAAATGCTATGTCCTAGATATTGAATGAAAAGAAAGAAATATTGTCAAGTCCGTGCATTAGGTATTCTCTGTATTTGATAATGGAATGTGGAAAACAAGTTAGCTAATCCTTTGAAATCTGAATGTTCCAAGAATAAATAAATATAAGCAGCTAAAGGCATTAACCCCTTACCAAATAATTTTTTAAGCTTGTCCAAATTGAAAGAAGTTGCAGGCAACAATTTCAAAGCGATTAGATTTAAAATTTAAAACATCTTTTTGGTAGAAAACATCCTGGGGAATGAAGAAAATGCTTGTCACAAGCAATTTCTTCATTTCCCATGATGTTTTCCAAGGCCTTTATCTTGCCGGGAGTCAAAAGGTGTCACTGTGAGGTAATGGGTTACCCTTTTTTCAAAAAAAGACTGGGTTTTCATGTCCCTATGAGAACAAGAGCTTCGCAGAGCGGCGCATAATTATACGCCCGAGAGGGGCTTGTCAGTAAAATAGGCCATTTTTTCGATTCAAGGGCAGATAATTCAAACATGAAAAGTTATCAAAATCTTGTTTGCATGACAAGACACCATAGAGATTCATTGTGGCTAGTTTGATTAAACTCCGGTTGAAACTGTAGGAGTTGCGCACAGGAGAAAATGGACATTTTTGAGAAAATGGGCATTTTTTCTTAAATTCAAGGGCAGATAATTCAAGAACGAAAAAAAAAGAGGTGTGCACAACTAGTCACCATGGAGATTCATTGTGGCAAGTTTGATTGGATTCCGATCAAAACTGTAGCAGGATTTGCGCACACAAGAAAATGGGTATTTTTTTTAATTCAAGGGCAGATAATTCAAGAACAAAAAGAGTTAATTGAATTCTGTAAGCGGTGTGCACAACTAGACACCATAGAGATTCATTGTGGCAAGTTTGATCGAATTCCTATCAAAACTGTAGGAGGAGTTGCGCACACAAGAAATTGCTAACGGACGGACGGACAGACGGACGGACAGACGAGCGGGGCCATAACATAATACGACCCTTCAGGCGTATAAAAAGACATAGGAAAACATTAAGGCAACAAAAGAAAATGATGATAATCAGCATTTTCTCCTTTTTGCCTTTATATTTTCTATTCATATTATACACAAATTCAATCTTCATCAACATCCATTAATTTTGTCGTCTGCACCAATACTTATGCCTGTTCGGGAAAGGGTTAAGCCAACAGAAGAAAACTGCTGAAAACCAGCAGTTTCTCCTTTTGCCACAATATATTCTGTACTGCCTTTATCTCATGAGGTGTCAAACAGTGTCACTGTCAGTATCTGGAAATAGGCCCCGGTTTCTCGCAAATACTTAAGTTTGTTCTCATGCTCAAATCTGAGCACTGTGCTCAAATCGCATGAAATCCATGTGAACTTCAATCAAATACCCTTCAATGTTGGAGAGTATTCTTTTGAAGTTGAACATGTTCTCATGAGTATGTATTTAAATTCGAGAAACCGGGGCTTGGTTAGAGCATATTGGATCATTGCAGATGTGTTTCTAAATCAGCCTAATCAAATGCAGAGCAATAAAGATCAGCATTGCTAAATCACAGAAGTCACAGGTAATGAAGAAGTTATAAGAGAACAACATAGATCTTGATCAGACTGTGCACTGTAGGCTGATCTGGATCTATGTTGGTCTCAAAAGCCATAAGAGCTTTGTTTATTGGGGTTTTACGCTGTTTTCAACTGCTATGGTCATATTGTGGCGCCTGGAGCACCTATTCATGGATTCCAGCTGTTTCTGATTCCAGTACTACCACAGCACCCTAACTGAGCCCTCAGCTGCTCGCCGACAGAGGTTAAAGATATCAAACCATTGGTGGGTGACATTTTTGTCAGAAAGGATATTTGCTGCGGACAGGTATCGAACTCGGGATCTCTAAAGTGAGAGACAGATGCGCTACCAACTGTGCTATGGCTGTGGCCCAAAAGCCACAAGAGACCTTTTAACAGATCTCGGCTCATTTGTAATATTCATTCCCTGGAACTACCAATAAATAAACTGAAAAATCTTTGGACTGACCAGTCGATTTCGTCGGCATTGTTATTATAGATCACGTGACCAGATCTCGTTAGAAAATAAAACGGAAGTAAGGTAATCAGTTACTGTCACATGACTGGTTTTATAATCTAGGGAAACCCGCATTCCGAGAACCAGATTCAGCGTTGATCATGTGGTTTTAAATAGTAGGTCATTGTAATCAAAGGCTGCTCAGGTTAGGGTTGTTGCGAAACATTGCCTATGTTTTAGAAATACTGTTTGGTCTTAAATTTTTCCCCAGGCATGACAATAAATGGTTCATTGATCGGTATCATAAGGCGTTTTAAGGATAGCGTTTAAGATCGGACTGAGAACAAAGCACCACAACTTGTGTTGAACTTCCCGTTGTTTTTGAAGCGTAATGCGCTCTGTTGTAAATGAGTGACATCAACATATCAAAGAGCGAATTTCATCAGAGAAAACTCGGATTAATGCTACTTATGATATTTAAGACATCATGATTTACAGTCATCATTTGGGCTTTGACACACACACACGCACACCCCTAGAAAAAAATATGGATCTGGCCTTATTGTGTGTTTACCCCCCCCCCCCCCACACACACACACACACACCCTCTTCCCGGAAATTTCTTGAACACCTTTTTGTTAAGATCGAATGTAGTAAGCACGTCAAAAAGTGTCCATTACCCCACCCACCTCGTAATAATTATAACTGTAAATGTAGATTTTTCTAGCTGTTTTAGCAATTTTGATAGCCAATTAAAACACAGTTGATCTACATGACGAACAGTTAAAATCAATGTCATTGTATACAAAACCGTATCAGTTTTACTCCACATTATCAAAATTTCACAGCTCACCATTTATTCTGTTATCTATAGTCCACAAAAAGTGCTGTCGTTGTTTACAAAACTGCGAAAAACTTTTCACGTTCACCTGTCAATCAAAACCGATTAAGAAACCGGAAGTTTACACTATCCTAGCAACAATGACGTATGGCGGGAAATTAGAAATTGATTTTTGTGGGTTTTCAATTTGCAGATAATTTTACTAGATCTACCAGAATTATTCAAGAGTTTCAAGATTCAGATGTATTGAACAACAGATACTTCATTTACCTCCTCACAAATTAACTATTGAACCCTTTCCCAGACGACATATTTTTTGTCGATCTCAAATTCAAAAGCGATGCAGACGAAAAAATGGTCAAATTGACGTTGCCAGGCGTAGATCTATTTTGCATTAGGCTAAAATGTCGAATAAAACGACCAATTATAATAGTCTCTCGGTTGAAAATATTCGCCGTTCCTGCGGCGGATCCAGGATTACTGTGAAGGGGGTTCGAACATAGGCCTACGAAACTTTTCTTTTTTTTTGGGGGGGGGGGGGGGGGGGGGGTAGGCTACTAGATCTAGTAGGCCTACTAAGTAGGGAACTACACATTTTTTACTGAATTTCTGCATGAACATGGAACCACCTCTGGATTCGCCACTGCGTTCTTTGGCCTGTTGTAAAGCTGTGTGATCTTTAGATCTGTCACTTTCAGCTTTAGCATTTTTTGGTGTATATCTAGATCTATTAGGTCAATGCGCAGATATCGCATCAAAATAAGGGATTGAATGAAGTAATCTTGCTGGGATTTCTTTATTTTGCTTAATATCATGAAAATTCGTCATCAAGCCAAGGCAGGGGTCCGAAGATATAAGTCAAAGGTCAATACTAAACGTGTTATCTTTTCTTAGTGGAATATATGCCCAGTTAAGGTCAAAATGGGACCCTACGTCAAGTTATTCCTTTTAATGTGTGCTTTGACATTACAATTTGTCCTGGGTTTTCCAGAAGGTGGGCAGGAGACCTATATCGACGAAGCTATTGCTAGTCACCCAATGATTAAACAGCTGATTTCGCGAGTTGAATTTCTTGAAGAGAAGGACAAAATTAACACGGAAATTATCAGTGAGCTAAAGATCCGACTTGAGCGTTGTGACGAGGGACAAAATGAGCATCAGCAACTTGTAACTGATGAATCCATTGACGAGAAGGCGGACAACTTATCTGAAAGTGGCAACAAGAGACATGGGATACATTGGCGACCGGTTAAACCAAATACTGATGGACGAATCCAACAAAAGAAAAACAGGTTCACAAAATCACGTCAGTATAATTATGTACATGAATTTTATCTATATTCATCAGACACGAGACTGTTAAGACAGATTTTAATAACAGGATGACATTGTTCTCATTTGTCTACTTATTTGTTTGTAGGAGTGTTGCTTTTGTGTTGTGATCTGTTTATATACTAGGACAAAAAAGATACGCAACCCCAATTTTTCATAATATTTTCGACAAAATATGTTTTTAATGGCTGTTGAGTATTTTTTTGATATATCTGCATGCATACGCATAAATGCAGTGCCATTTTCTTCAGATGTCGTACATTCATCACGTGATACATGGTAAATTGTTAAAAACTGATTATCCCCTGCCGTGTTTTCTAGATGACTACTATCAAAACAAATTTTCATCAAACACAAGCTAGAACATAGACAAAGAAGACGCCAAAGCGTGCACACACTCTTCACTACGCTACGCATAGCAAGGCTAGGCCAAAACCAGCGCCTAACTGCAGTAAAGATGTTGTTGGTGGAAAAGGTTCAAAATGTTGTCGTAAGACATTGATGGGGCAAAAAATCGACACATCTTTGACTGTATACGTTGTTGGCTCTCAATTGGATCACAACCGATTGAGCACGAGGCAGACATGCAAGAGATATGACGTCAATGCAGGACCGAATAATCACGTTAACCCCACCTACGGGATAGGTTTAAGACTGCAACGGAGACCGCTAATAACTCGTATGACTTCTCAACATTCAAATATCGGACAAAATTGAACGAAACAGATTAGTTTTTTTCGACCTCCGTCCATTTTTTTGTCGTATTGTGTTGACGCCCGGTTTAAACTGGGTGTTTTCTTACTAATGAAATTGACTACCAACAAGAGTTTGTGAACTTTACAAGGTGAAATGTTATTGCTTTAAATGCATTAAGTTTTGTTTTAATCTGATTTGATGTCTTTGCGTAAGAAGGAATTGAAAATGAAGTTGCGTTTCTTTTTTGTTTCAGTAT
The DNA here is from genome assembly GCA_963680895.1 of Fragum sueziense. Taxonomy (NCBI): domain Eukaryota; kingdom Metazoa; phylum Mollusca; class Bivalvia; order Cardiida; family Cardiidae; genus Fragum; species Fragum sueziense. The sequence goes on along the minus strand of OY804593.1, from coordinate 3,099,346 downwards.
ATGTTACCCCGAAGTCATAAAAAATGTGACTGTACTATAGTAATGGAGATTCGAACGTTAAATACTAGATACGGAAAAATAAACACTATCATGATTATGTGTATTTTAAAAATATGGAATATTGTTGATTCTCGTTATTCCTTTCTTTTTAGATGATGGCAATAACCGCATTCGCCAAATTCATGACTACGACACTGTTGCTTTCTTCGCCAAATCAACAACGCATGACCTAGGCTAATGTATACGCACGCGGTACAGACTACCACACTGATTCCGGAAGTCAGACCATAATTGTGACCTTGACCAAGGGAGATGACGTAGCCGTGCAAAGTACCAATGCAAATGAAAACATTTACGGTGACTCGTACACTACTTTCTCTGGCTTTCTTTTGAGAACCAAATTTGTTTAACAAATTGGCCGAAATCAAATGATTTGTGGGAAAAAATGTACTATGATTGATATAATTATAGTTATATGTTTTCTCATGAACCTGGCCTAAGCAATGACACACGCTTCATTTTTTTTCAAAATATACCTTAGGAACTCTTTGTCGTATATTGGCACCAGAAGTAAATGTTCACGTCACAATGCTTACAGAGCCTCAGTATATATCGACGCTGCTCGACATGGTACGATTGCTCGCGAGCATTGAATAATCCGCGTATCAATTAGTCAGTGAATATTCGTTGGTTTAAGGTGAAATTTTACTAACTAAAGTTCAATATTGTGTTCTGTCGATGTTTAGAAAAAGTAGCCTAAACCACTACAAAACGAAATGACGTGTATTTATGGCATGCCCCTACGAAACAGTTTCAGATCAGAGATGGGCTAATAAGGGGAGGGGTTTCAAGTATTGACCCCCCTTCCCCCAAGAAATACATTTAGCAATCATTATCTATTGCATTGGTGTTTTAATTAAGCGTTAAATTGTGCGTTCATGAAACTCCTGTTCTACATAAAAATGGCACTTCGGTGAAAATAAATTTATTGAATCTTTAAACATTAAATAAAACAAATATGGGGGACTTTAAAAGTGCCCTTCCTAGTCCTGCCTGTTAGCTAGTATGCGAACCTGTTTTAGACACCGATGTCTTGCAAAAGTATTTTTTGTCAAATACTTGACCTTGATAAATGACTTGAACTTCAAAAGTGCAATTGATAAATGATACATATATACTAGTCAAAACTTCTAACCGGCCACTTAATTTCTGTCACAAAAGACACATTTAGTGACGGTATAAGCACAATCATTGTTTTTCATTGAATAGAATAATCATTTTCGAAGTGAAAAAGATGAAAATGTTACCAATATTCTGTTTTGAATATTTAAGAATTGACACAAGTTTCACCATACCCCTTATTTCGATTTTCGTCGATTTTAACATTGATGGGTGGGGTATTTTGTGGAAAATCTGTTCATATCTGGGCAATATTCCATAAAATTAAAATTTTCTTTCGAGAATAATGCTTCATTATCGATTGTCTAGCAATGTTGATAGATAAATTCTAAGAATATCAAAATTTTATTTGGTCCTGAATCAGGATTTCTGTCGAATGGCGCAGTTTTCGTGATTTTTGGAAATGGGGGTTCTTGTCTTTCATGTTATCTCAAAAAGAACTTTTTAACACGCGAGGTTTGTACGAAATGATCTTCAAATGAACAACCTTTCGATAGAAGTAAACCTCTTACAAATCGGATTATTGTAAATATTTCAAAAATATGCAAAACAAAGTGGCCGGTTAGGAGTTTTGACTAGTATATATACATGTATATGTACACCGCAAGTTTAAACCTAATGCAGAGTCGGTGGGTCAATGTAGTCAGCAAAATAGAATAAGTATGGAACATAAATAGTAATAACACTGGTGGGGAACTCGGCCAAAGCGGGGGACTTAAAGTCTTTTTTTCGCGAACAATGTATTCCGTCTGTGTTGTTATAAAATCTCGTAACTATAAAGCCGTAGTTACGTATTTGAAATTTGATTTTAGTGCCAACATAAACTGGATTTAATCTTCTGGAGAATATCAGGTGTTGAAGTTCTACAGACTGGTTTGACTTTCTTTTAACCCAAAACTAATACACCAATAACTCAACCTTTGTTAACCTTTTATCCTAATATCACTTCTAGATAACATTTTCTCAATTTTATTATTTTCATTAATTCATTTTCAAATAAGCTAAATCAGGGGGTAACAAGATGAGTATAGAACTCTTCAACACCTTTACCCCGATAACCCCTAACCAAAGAAAGGAAAAAAGGCCACATTCAGAAGTGGCCAACTGCTCATCTTCCTCGTGTGGATCGCCAGATGCGAAGTTGGCAAATATGGCTGATACCCCCGTCGGGTCTATAGATTCTGTAGAATCTGTGGACTCGCTGGTAGGGTATCTATCTGGCAGTGCAAAGACTGTCACTAGTACTCCGGTAGCTGCGACTCAGAGCGATCCGACCGAGGATATGGTTGGTTGGTCAACAGTCGAGAACAAGAGAAATAGGTCCAATGAGTTATCAAATAAATCACCAATCTGGCTAACCCTAACAATAATTCTCATAGGATCTGTAGGATCTAATGTAAGCAAAATGGGAGATCTCATTGCTGCCCTCTTAAAAGAGTTTGGACCAAACTATATCAAAATTTTGAGTAACATCAACCAAATCAAGAATGGTCTAAAAATCAAAATTAGAGAAGACAAAGTAACAGAACTCAAAAACTTTAAATTTGGACAATTTGACTTAAAGATTAAAGATGATAAACCAGCATATGCTAGGGGAGTTGTTGAAATTAAGGACGCAAACGAAATTCAAAACATTGAAAAACTTGTGTTGAAATCACAGGGAGTTTCCAAAGTTACAAAGGGCCGCACTGATAAGACTCTTCTCGTAACTTTTGATACACCAAATTGTCCAGTCAATGTTGCAGGGCACCAGGTTACACCCGCATTAAAATCAGTATTTCGATGTAATAACTGTCAAGGATTTGGGCACAGTAAAAATGTATGCTATAACGCAACACAGTGTCCCCATTGTGCTGGTAACCATACACATGACCAGTGTAAATCTGAAATTAGAAAATGTGCTAACTGTTCTGGTCAACATAGTGCTGCTTACAAAGGTTGTCCAGCTTTTTTCAAATACTCAAACAAAATAAAAAGTTTTAACTCGAATACAGTTACCAAATATGTCAACAAATGTAAGTCGGTTGGAGTAGATCCACCAAAATTTATGCAAATGTCAACAACAATAAAAGACATAAATAAAGAAGATCTTAAACAGCTGGCAGGCTTATTAGTGGGTAAATCAGAAACAGAAATTTTCGAAGTTCTACAAGAAAAACTATTAAAATATGAAGCTGTCCAAATACCACACAATAACTCAAAAGAAAGCTCTAAATTTAACAAAGCCCCAAATCACGAAATACAGATGGAACAACAATCTGCTTCCGAAGCGAGCGAAACTCAAAACAGGGCTCAAAAACATGATCGACACATCAGTGATAAAAGAAACCAGACCCCTCACTACAGGAGTTATAGTCCTCGATTCAACCCACACTACAGGGGTTATGGTCCTCCACCAAACTTCACAGGAAGGTGGCAACATATGGCAAACGGGCCATTCTTCCCTAATCACAGGGGGAGATTTATGGTTTATGATAACAGAAGAGGACACAACCCTCACCGCCGAACAAATAACCATTCATAAATTAATGTAAAATTAATAATAAAAAAAATACCATTGACTTAGCACAATAAGAAGTAATCATGGCGGTGAACGATGAAAATAATGTAATGTACAAAAAACAAGAACTCGCCGTCATGTCATGGAATGCTAGGTCAATTAAAGGTAAAACAAGTGTAAAAATGAATGAGCTTCAAAATTTTATCAATAATTCAAATGAGAAAATTGATGTAATCTGTATCCAGGAAACCTGGTATAAAGAAAATGATCGATTTTTCAACCTCAAAGGCTACCAAAATCCCGTATGCAAAACAAGAAAAAATAAAGCTGGGGGAGGTCTATGTATTTATGTAAAGAATGACATTCAATTCACCGAAAAATACACATATTTTACGCCTGAAATAGAATTGACTGCTATCACAGTATTTGGGAAAACGCACGAAATTGATATCTATAATATCCATGTAATAGATAAAAGAGTAATTTCCCAACAAAATCGACCAATTATTTTCAAAAACATAAGGCATAACAGCATCATTGTAGGAGATTTCAATCTTAAACATATAAGCTGGAATCCTACCGATGACTATAGACATGACGGCGAGGCGGAAGCCTTGTTAGAGTTCCTTTCCGAAAAGCGAATTAACAATTTAAATGACGGCCAAATAACTAGAATTGCAAATGATGGGAACAAAGAAAGTGCTCTGGATTTGGGGTTTGTTTCTGCAAAATTGCAACCTAGCAGCGAATTTAGTGTACTTGACAATTCTTTTGGTAGTGATCATCTTCCAATAATAGTTCATGTCACATTCAACAAGCAATTGTACTCTAAATCAAAAGATCTAAAATGGAATTATAAAAAGGCTTCAAAAACTGATTGGGATAATTTCAAACACAAATGTAATGTAGAATTTGAAGAGGACACATTTGACGAAAACATTGAGACCCACTTTGAAAAATACTATGATAAGCTAGTAGGAATATTAGACCAAACTATTCCATTAACAAAACCAAACCATAATAGACGAAATCAGGCACCCTGGTGGACAGATGAATGTACTCAAGCCATTAAAAAAAGAGAAAACCTTAGGAAAAAAATTCGCTCTAACAAAAGCCAAAATATGAAAGACTTATTCAATCGAGCCAGGAGGAATGCGGAATACACTTTACGTCATGCAAAACGGAAGGGTTGGCAAGATTTCTGCTCAAAAATAAATGACAGAACAAATTCTAAAGAAATATGGGATTTCATTAAGAGAATTACGGGTGTAACACCGCGCTCTAATCCTCCATTCAAAATAAATGATGAAATTATAACTGATCCCGCAGAAAAGGCATCAAAGTTGGTTCATCATTATAAGAAAATTAGTAGTGACCAAGGATTCGATCCCAGTTTTCTTCAACAAAAGGCGGACGCAGACTCGATTCTTCAAAATTACGACCCTGTAACAGAAGCAAAAGAAGGACAAACTTTGTCATTCAACAATGACTTCACTATGCATGAATTGGATCAGGCCTTAAGTAACTGTCAAAACGGTGCTCCAGGTGATGATGGAATTCATTATTCAGTGTTTAGAAATTTGTCAAACAATGCCAAAATCAAACTTCTAAATCTTTTTAACGATTCTTGGGCTACAGGAAAAACACCAGACTCGTGGCACGAAGCTACGATTATACCCATACTAAAGCCAAATAAACCAAACACTGACCCAGCATCGTATAGGCCTATTTCATTAACCAGCACATTCACAAAACTTATGCAAAAAATGATTAAACCTAGGCTTTGTAATTATTTAGAGAAAAATAACTTGATTTCTAAATATCAATCAGGCTGTAGGTCAGGTCACTCATGTGATGATAATTTAACAAGATTGGAATCTGATATTCGGCGTGCACAGAAAAATAAACATTTTCTTCTTGGGGTATTCCTAGATTTAACCGCAGCCTTTGACAAACTGTGGAACTCCGGGGCAATTCTTTACCTTAAGTCAATTGGAATAAAAGGTAAACTGCTCAATTGGATAAAAGATTTTCTAGAAGGCAGAAAGATTAAGGTAAAATATCAGGGTTACATATCCGAAACTGTTGAAACTATAAATGGGTGTCCACAAGGCAGTGTTTTGTCACCTATTATTTTTTCTCTCATAATGAACTCATTAAAGGAAACAATAGACCGGCATAATGCTGAGGAAAATAATATCCTAGACAACATACAATTATCTCAATTTGTTGATGATAGTGCAACTTGGACAGAGTCAAAATGTCCCAAGTTAGCTGTTAAAAAGACCCAAAAAGCGCTCGACTCCATTAACAAATGGAGTAAAGAGAATGGTTTTCAGATAAATCCCGTCAAAACACAGGTCGTAATGTTTCAACTTAAATCCCGTAAATCCGCGCCAGAGCATGATTCTAATTTTCCGAAACTAAAATTGGGTGACACAGTTCTCGAATATAACCAATCGGCTACATTTCTGGGACTCACTTTTGATAAATACCTGACATGGCAGGTACATGTAAACAATGTCATAAAAAGAACAGAAAAAGACATCAATCTTTTAAGGTCAATCAAAGGTTATAGCTGGGGATCTGATAAAAAATCCCTCTACAATATTTACCAAAGTTTGATAAAGTCAAAAATCAACTATGGTTCAATTGTTTACAACTCAGCCAACAACAGTGTTCTTGATAAGCTGCAGAAGATTCAAAATAAGGCCTTAAGGATCATTACGAATTGTCCCAAATACACACCTGTCACACCTCTTATAGCAGAATGTGGTGACTTACCCCTTCAACTTCAAAGGGAGATGAATATGTTGAAGTATTGGGCAAGATCTATTGGTCATGGGGAAAACCTGCCTATCAACGAAAAGATTGATATAGATCCAGTATTTGTATTCAATTCGAAAAAGGTACGATCAGTTAAAAATCCTTATTCGCAAGAAATTCAAAATCTTACAACAAAACACAACTTGAACAAATCAGACATAGTTAAACCCTATCACAAGGATTCGCTTGAAATATGTAAATTAAATATAGATATTGAGCTAACGAACCAAGTTTCAAAGAAGGAGGAAGAAACAGCTATTCTCTTTCACAAAGCAAAAGAATACATCTCAAAGTTCAATAACTCCACGAAAGTTTACACAGATGGTAGCAAAGACCCAGAAAAAGAACAAGCTGGGGCCGGAATAGTCATGTTCGATGAAAATAACACTGTAATACTGAATAAAGGGATTAAAATTGATCACAGAGTGTCGATTTATACATGCGAGATATTAGCAATCGATTATGCCATTGATTGGCTCTCAAAAAGAGAAAGGAATGAATTTAAAACAACTAAAATCACAATTTTCACAGATTCATTGAGTACATTACAATCAATTCAATCTGGCAGATCACAAACAAGACCTGAAATTTTGTACAATATTTTGCGAAATACTAAGGTACTAAGCGATAGTGGATTAGATGTCACGCTAGTTTGGATACCTAGTCACGTGGGTATAATTGGAAATGAGATAGCAGATCACACAGCTAAGAAAGGGTCTATCTCTGGGGAATATGTCGAAATCAAGATGAGCATAAAAGAAACATATGGAATAATAGAACAGAAAATAAAAAATGAATTTAGGACGAAAGACCTCACTAAATACAAATATTATGAGAATCCTTCTAAAATCTCAGTATACAGTAATATAAAGGTTCAAGACACAGTATATACTAAATTAAGATTAGGGGTTAGCCGTCTTGGAGCAGAAAGGTTTCCCCAAACAAGTTGTGAGCATTGTAATGTTGTGCAAACTTTCGAGCATGTTTTCTTTGATTGTCCGTTGTACAAACTAGAAAGGCAATGTTTCAAGAATGAAATAATGCAGTTGGATATTCCAGTAATAAACCGAAAAACTTTACTCTTCCCAGAAAGCAAAACAGCCCTACGTACTAGAGACGCAGTCTTCAATTTTCTGACAAAAACTAAGCTGATGAATAAGCTATAATCCCTTCCCACGCTGTAATGCTTTTTAAGAAGGATAAGGAAACAACATTGAAAATGCTCTGTGTAGGACGCGGTAATAGGGAACGATTATATCCAGTTAGCTGCGACATGGTTACGGACAAGCAGTTGTATTTCCTAAGGTGTTGTTGGAGAATCTCGAAACTACGACTTGATACAAGCCGTGGTTGCGAGTTTTTGTAGCAACACTGACGGTTTATCGAAGCATAACGGTAAACCATATCTATTTTTAGCACAAAACTCATTGAGTCAGATGCCTAAATTCTTATGTGGTTTGAAATACTGGCACCAGGTCGGTCTTTCATTCTCTCATCTATTAACCAGCTCTCACATGACAAACCTAAAGAATCATTTTCACTATGATAAAGTCCTCACCGGGCGACAGCGCTTAAAACTTGTCAAATGTAATAGAGAAAATTAAAAGAAAAAAAGATCTGAAAACAAAAATTATTCTTTCCGAAACAGCAGATAACTATCTCATTGGTTTTCGGTATGTTATGGCAATGAAAATATTGGGGCAAAAATAGGAATCAACATTTTCTCCTTTTGCCTTTATGTGTTGTTAAATTAATTTTATTGGGGAAGTCAAAACTTGATTTCATTTCTGAAAAGGATTAATTAAATGTTGGTTTCTTTTCTCGTTACGGGTATACTACCCTAAACCCTAAAACAATTTCTTCATTTCCCACAATGCTTCTCTAAAAAAGTCCAGGGGCCTTGTCATGTGGGAGTGGGTTAATACCTATCATATAGGTAAAGATCTGAATCAGATCAGAACAACCATCAATGTGTTGGGGGAGGCATAACCACACTGTTTTAGGCGGGTGGTAAATGTATCACTCAATGATAGATCAGCATTTGGTTGCTTCTTCATATAAAAGACAACTAATAAACAACACATTGGCATGAAATATCCAAGGAAGCCAGCTAAAATAACATCATCAATTCAACAATCATTCGGTCGGTGACAAACCAAATACTAATCAACCCGACTTTTTAACCACACTGACTAAAGCAGGTGGATAAAGGTTGGAAAACAGACGGTCAGTATCACGCTGCTTCTGCTTCTGCTTCTTAATAATAATAAAACAAGTTTCTTTTAAATATTACAAAAGAAGGCCAGAATCTGTCTGCTTCTGTAAAAAACAAAAACAATGATAAAACATTAACATTATATTACAAAAGAAAATTAGAATATAGCCTTTTCTTGCAAATAAATAAAGCCATAAAGTAAAGAAGGTCAGAATTTGTCTGCTTCTTTTCTTAAATTCAACCAGTATTTAAAAAGAAAAAGAAAATGGCTATAATCCTAAAATAAAAATCGTAACCCTTTCCCAAATGGTAAATATTAGGATGGCCCAATTTGAAAAATTCAGCATGCAGACGACAAAATGAACATTGCGTTAAAATAGAATTTGCATATCGTATAGCACAGAAAATATGGAGGCAGAAGCAGAAAATACTGATTATCGATATCTTGTCTTTTGTCTCAATATTTTCCAAACCCCATATATATTAGGGACGTCAAAAGGAAATTTTGAAATTTTGTTTTTATCTTGTTTGGGAAAGGGTTAGAGAAATGTCTGATGATTATATTGGACCATACTGACAGGGGCGGTTGGTCTTGTAAAATAGGGTACTGCTAAAGGACTAATTCTTTTGTTAAAATAAACGATAATTGACACGCATCAAAACACATCCACATTCACTAAAGCAGGTGGAATCCATAAAAGAAGGTCAGTAAAAGGCTGCTTCTTAGAACTTAATATTTATTGAGAATGTTTACCACACTGACTAAAGCATATGGTTAAATTGTTTAAATTGGGGACAAGGGTTAAATAAGGGCTTACATTAACCACAGGGTGTCTGATTGTACCTTGATAGAATATTTAAGTTGTTTAGGAATGCAAAACATCTCCGTTAAATTGAACAAACAATTCCAACAAAGATTAATGACAAATATGGTGATGTAAACGGTTAATTCTTATCAGTCAATAATAATAGACCGCAGATTAAAGGTAACAAAAAGGTAATTAATTTGCATATTTACTTTCCTTCTCAATAGATTGAGAAATAAAAACACATGTCTTAATCTCAGCTTGATATATCCTTTCAGATTATATCATTAACAAACAAAGAAACAGGGAAATCTGATATAGCTCAATTTTTAAACAGACTCTTGTTTTGAAGTTCTTAATTCTTAGTTTCTTAAACGGAAAATGCAACTTTCAAAGTCTGAAGCTGCTGCAAACGACAGAGTACATGTCGGTACACGTGTATAAAGAACATGTGTATAAAATCATAGAGAGAATGTTGAAGCGGGGATAGAATGATAATGTCATTACCTGCCTTTGCCTCAATGTTTCCCTGATCAATTATGGACATCAGGACCATATCTTGTGTTACAAATGGTTTACAAAGTGAGATTTTAGAGACATGGTGGGAAGGGAGGAGACACTTATACCCAATATTGTCCTTCTTCTCTTCCTACAATGTTATATCATATGTCATAACGTTTTCTTATTTCAATTTAAAATACTTTGTCATCTAAAACCGACTCTCTATTTATCTGGTGAGAGTAGTTGATGAAGATTTACTAGACTGTTGTAGGCAGCTAGTATAATTGTAAATAATACGGGTGAAACCATTATTATCTTTGACATAAATATATGTGAGGAAAAGGAGATAAAAATGAAATAATGTGGGTGGGGGACAATGAATAAAAAAAAGCAAAAAAAAAAAAAAATAAATAAAAAAAAAAATAAAAAAAATAAATAAATACAAAAAAATAAAAAAAAAATAAATATATGTATAAAAATAATAGATCTAATAAAAAAAAAAGAAAAGAAGATATAATTTAAATAAAAGTTAATAAATTGGTAATCATAAAGCATTATTGTACATAAAAAGATAGGTACATAGATACATGTTTTACTTATTATATTTGTACAAAGGTAATGTAAAGGAAAACTCGAAAACAATAGCAAATCAATCCAACAGCACACAAGTGCACACAATGATGATCAGGAAAGTAGAACTTTTATTTATAATTTCACCACACCAATGGCTGTTCAGAGAGAGAAACATACACCATGAAAAAGATCTGTAGAGGCAATTAGCAAAACGGAAAAGGGACAAACTCCGTCTTCTGTAACAAACACACTGCAATGATGGGTACAAAGCGAGGCTAAATTAGCCTAACGTGCCTGTCTGTTTGGCTTAGAAATTTATTTGTTTTGGGAAAATGAAGAAGAAAGATCAATCTCCATAAAGAAATTCAACCCTTTTGGAAAGAAAAAATAAAATTTAACGGAATGTGGGGTTGCATTCTGGGGTCCGAACTTAGTATGCTTTGAGCCGGGAGGGACCTTATAATACTACAAATACACACACATACACAAGCCGTAGTTACGATATTTTATACCAACACCGACAGTTTGTCAATACAAAACGGTAAACCCGGTCTGTTTTTAGAACAAGTTCATTGTCATTAGAAAAAAATCTATAAACTCACATTTAAACGCAAAATATCTATACCTTGTTGTAGCGAAAATTGTTTTAGTTCACCACTACTGAATAAGTAGTCGTAGAAAAAGAGGCATTGTATATAAAAGGAAATGTCTTGATTGAGCTGATTTAAGCATAAAATCATGAAGAATCATATCTAGATGCTCGTAAGACCAAGGTCAAGTCGAAATATGTTATCTTTCACTTAGATAAGTTCTATGTCAAGTCGAGTTTGAGATGGAACCTCGCGTCAAAATATTTCTTTTGTGTGCTTTTGCATTTCAATCTGTTCTGAGTTTACCATATGACGGAAAAGATTCCTCCTTTAATGATGCTATTGCTAATCATCCTATGATAAAACAGCTGATTTCGCGCGTTGAATTTCTTGAAGAGAAGGACAAAATTAACACGGAAATTATCAGTGAGCTAAAGATGCGACTTGAGCGTTGTGACGAGGGACAAAATAAGCATCAGCAACTTGTAACTGATGAATCCATTGACAAGAAGGCGAACAACTTATCTGACAGTGGCAATGCGAAATATGGGATACAGTGGCGACCGGTTAAACCAAATACTGATGGACGAATCCAACAGAAGAAAAACAGTCTCATAAAATCACGTCAGTATTACATATAGATCTACCTAATATTATATTAAATATGGGTGGGACTGGATACTGCTTCTAGTATTCGAATAATTATTGTTATTAGTAGTATTTCCATTTAATAATATGTTGCTAAAATGAGCAATGATAGTGAATTTATCACAATCAGTGCGCTTTTTGCATTTTACTGTATACGAAAAAGTTAGTTACATCCATGTATGAATTTATTTAAAAAATGTAGAAAATTGACTGAAATTTTCCCTTTATTTGTAGGTGTTGTCAACAACCGTATTCGTCAAGTAGACCCCGGCGACACTGTGGCGTTCTTCGCAAAATCAACAACTAATGACCTTCACATTGGACCAAACCAAAACATCATTTTTGAAAATGTGACTACAAATATTGGTAACGGATTCAACTCTCATCATGGCATATTTGTGGCGCCTATTTCCGGAACCTACGTATTTTCAACGACTATCCTGGCATACAATAACGCCGAAGTGTGGGTGCATTTCGCTGTAAATGGTGTTAACATTGCCAACACATATGCACGAGGTACGGACGGCCGCCATGATTCCGGAAGTCAGACAGTTATCGTAACCTTGACCCAGGGAGATGACGTCACCGTCCAAAGTAATGGACAAGATGAAAACATTTACGGAGAATCGTATACTACTTTCTCCGGTTTTCTCCTGAGTACCAAATTTGTTGAACCAATTGGTTGAATCTATGTGTCCACAAAATGTCTGTGTTGTTTTTCGTCTAGAATAAACACATATCTTCAGATTTATTTAGTTTCTTGTGCATTGGTCTTACCAAACAAATTACCAGATATATGGAATCGTTTTCATTAACAATTATAGCATATATATATATATTCTAAATATTTAATTAAAAATATAATTAAAAATTCTAAATTACATAACAAGTAACCTAATTGGTTGGGACGTAGGCCTATGTATTTGATTGCTGTGTAAATTCATTATTGAATTTGTGTGAAATCGGACTGTTTTGTGAGAATGGAAACCACCGAGAGAAAGGGAAACAATGCTTGTTGTCAATGTTTTTCAATGCTTTAATATTATATTAACTCTTTGCTCATCATAGTGTCGCCATGATTTAATAGGATGGACGGATTGGGTGCAGTTGTGAAGCGATTGGCTTGTATCACGGGGCGCGCAAGTTCGATTACCTGCCTCTCCAGTCTTTCGGATAAGACTTTAAATCGAAGTCCGGTCTTCACAGGATCTTAGCAGTGTAGTGGGACGTAATTAACTCCTTTCAATCAAATCCGATTTGGTGGGCCCGCCAAAATTTCGTTATAAGATAATTTCTTCTGTATTTAATAGGGGCGTCAAAACTTTTTGTTGTGACATGGGAGGCTAAGTACTGTTTAGTGGTGATGTAGGCCTAGCCAGATAAATTGTGCCGCCCCATAATTACCAAACGTTCCTCAATATTGTTTGTGTTGTGTTATTCCTGCCTTGCCATCTGCAGCAGATTTAAACTTGAACTATCCGAAAAGTTTGTTGTATGGGATATTCTTTTGTATAAAAACGACTTTCTCCTATAAATGCATATAAGCCTTTATTATATAATTGATTTTAAAAAGTAGACCAGACTCATAGAGCGTTCACTTTTTGACAAAGGGATTCTGGGTTGGAATTTCTTTATATGTTTATTTGCGGGTCCTCTAAATGAAACACGTATTTAGATGGAACCCCATTTAGATTCTCTTGGAAGACCTGTACTATACGAGAACATGATTAGTCTACTTCTGACCATAGAGATCCTTAGTTTGATCTCCAGCACTCATGCACCAATAATTTGAACCCATTACCAGGCGGCAAAACATTAGGCCTATCCAAATTGAAAGATCTTGCAGACGACGATTTCAGGCAGTCCTAGCATTAGAAATGAAATTTTACATATTTTACATATTTGGCCTTTTGGGCTAGACAATTTTTATCAAGCAATTTCTTCATTTCCCACAATGCTATCCAGTGCCATTATCTTGAAGGAAGTCATAAAAAAGTCATTGTATATGGGAATGGGTTAAACATATCGGTGTCTGAGTGCTTGGAATCAAATTAAGACCTCTATGCTTCGGGCAAAGGGCCAGTCAAATTTCTCATCAGCAGATCAGTTCTACATGACCACTCCCTGTAGGCCTACAAGGGCTGATTTTTACGTCCCTATGATTTCATTTTTTCTCACTTTTACGTCAATACTGATGTATCATCCTAGTAGCAGAATCGACCAGGATTAGGATAAGTTGTAAAAACTTGGTTCCTAAATCAATGCAAGATAAAGAGGCCTGCGTCCAAATTAAGTAACGCCTCAAGAAACAGGACGCATCAGAAGAGCGTATGGAAAGTTGGAAAGCTACTATTTTCAGGTATGTACGACCAAAACTAGACATTGTAGAGAAAATTTATATTTTGGCACGTTCTTCTTCGTGATGTAGGCCTGGTATACTCCGTGAATATTGACCTGAACCTGTTGGATAATTATGTAATGAGTAACTTTGGTGCGAAATAACCACTCTTCGACGTATATTGACACGAGGAGCACGTGCAGAATACAAAGTTCCAATGCTTATGGAAAAGATCGACTCTGCTCGACAGTGAGGAGTGTGGGCGAGTATTAATTATTCTGCATCACAGTTACTAATTACATATTCAACAGGTTCAGGTCAACATTTACGTAGTATACAGTATGAGAGCTGTAGTTGTCCTTCTCCCAAGAAAACATGTATTCTAGTCTAGAAAATCCAGTGTACGGGAGTGGAACAACAACAACAAGTCGAAAAAAGGGACACAGAAGAAAAAAGGCACAAATCACTCATTTTACATGTATCTCTTTTTGTTTTTGGTGTGTTTTGCAAGATTTAACATGACACTGTTTTCGTATAAAAAGATGTGGGATAAAATTGCCCACGAATCTGTTGTAATTAGGGCATACAGCCAAATGTAGCTATAGCCGGATAGTCCATATATCCGGATACATGTCAGTTTTCTACCCTATCTGTACCAATACATAATCAATACCTGGGTTTAGGTAATCAAGAAAGTTTAAAACTATTTTGGAATTAAGAACAAAAAGACTTCTTCATTATTTTAAAAGGTAAAAAAAGATTATGATAAACATTTAGAGCTCCGTACAGACCATCTAAAGAGCGACTTCTGGCTGGGCGGTGACTTTAACCTGCCAGACATTGATTGGTCAAGCCTCACAGCAACAGCAAACCAGTATCCACTCTCAACATCAGAATCCTATATTGACATGACCAGACAGTGTAATATTGAGCAAATGGTGAACTTTCCCACAAGAGGCCAAAAGACTCTGGATCTATTCTTCACCACCAACCCAGGATTGATAGAGCGATGTAAACCTATACCTGGAGTTGGAGATCACGATGCCATACTCATTGACACAGCCATCAAGCCACGGCGTACAAAACCAACTCCGAGAACCATCTACTTATGGGACAAAGCGGACATCAACATGCTGAAATCAAGTGTTTCCTCGTTTGTCAACAAATTCATCTCTACAGAATTCAGCTCTACAAACACTATGTGGGTGACCTTTAGAGACAACTTACTAGGCCTCCTTGATACACACGTCCCCCACAAACTTACCAGATCTCGATACACAAATCCTTGGATGGACACCTCGACTCGCAGGTTAACCAGACAGAAGAATAGAGCATTCAAGAAGGCCAGAAGTACTGGGAAAGCCAAGGATCCACATCGATACCAGAAGCTCAAGAACCACTGTCAGAAAAGTATCCGGGAAGCCCACAACGCATACATGCAAAACATCATAGGTGCAGATGCCAAACAAAACCCCAAGAAGTTCTGGTCATTCATTAAAGGGAAAAAGCAGGAATCCTCTGGTGTAGCCCCACTTAGGCACGCTGATGGCACACTACACAGCAACCCACAGACAAAAGCCAACATCCTTAATGCACAATTCAAGTCTGTGTACACCAAGGAGAACCTACAATCCATGCCAAGAAAAGGAGACAGCCCATATACAACAATGGATCCCATCACAATCACAACAAATGGCGTAAAGAAACTCCTTCAAAACATAAAGCCACATAAAGCATCAGGACCGGACTCAATCCCAGCCCGATTACTGAAGGAACTCTCATCTGAACTAGCTCCAGCCCTCACCCGCATATACCAAGATGCCCTGTCCACTGGAGAAGTACCTGATGACTGGAAGATGGCCCATATTGTTCCGATTTTCAAGAAAGGTGACAAAAGTACAGCTTCAAACTACAGGCTAATCCGAGTCTTCTCTGACGTAAATACGCTCTTTGATATTATGATTTTTCGCTATTTACATCAGAGATAATTGCATATCGAAAACAGCGGAAAGTTTGGTACAAGTAGCGAAGCTTTGTTTTTGTGTATCATATCCAATCACTCGGCAAAACACTGTAGGGTATAGATCAATAAATCATTTTTTGTCATACCTGACCAAAAATTTCATTTCAAATCGGCCTGCTGGAAGAGTATAACCTTTCGAAACTCAACAACCCCCTATTTCCACTCCATTTCGTCGCCATTGTTATTGCAGATCACGTGACCAGGTCTCGTTCAAAAATAGAGCGGAATTTACCGCCACGTGACTATCACGTGATCGCCTTTGATTACGAATTTTTCTCAAGTCACGTGACCGCCTTTGTTCAGAAATTATGGAGTGTTCTTGTTGTGGAAATCAATTTATGTCGATCTGTTCAGCTTGCAACTTGAATGGTATTGCTTTTCCTTAGAAATTCCGTTTATTTCGTTCTCCATGCTCATAAGTTATGGAATTGACCCAACATAGTAGCAAACATTATCGGTGCGAATACTAGCTTTAAAACGTTTGCCGGACGTTTCTGATATATTTCATTTATTTATTTATTCATGTTATCAGTTTTTTTAAACTCGTTATTGTTATATTATTTCAGAAGGGCCGTCAATTTGAAAAATAAAATAATCTTATTTCTTTTTTCTTTCATTTGAATTCTACCGTTACGTCATAATCTGGGAAAACCCGCATTCCATGCGCGAGATTTCGCGTTGATCACGTGGTTTTAAATGGAAGGTCATGGTAAACAAAGGCTGCTCAGGTGAGGGTTGTTGCAAAACATTGCCTATAAACCTTTTGGAAATACTTTTTGGTCGTATTTTTTTCAGCAGCCATGACAATAAATGGTTCATTGATCGATATCATCAGGCCTTTTACGGATAGCGTTTAAGATCGGACGGTGAACGATGCGCAACATCGAGTTGCGAACTTCTTGATGTTTTCGATATGCAATTATCTCTGATGTAAATAGCGAAAAATCATAATATCAAAGAGCGTATTTACGTCAGAGAAGACTCGGATTAACTACAGGCCAGTGTCATTAACATCTATCTGCTCTAAACTAATGGAACACATACTACACAGCAACATCATCTCCCACTTAGAACGCCACTCCATACTTACTGACACCCAGCATGGATTCCGAAGCAAGCGCTCATGTGAAACCCAATTGATTTACACTGTCCATGAGTTAGCAAAGACATTGGCAGAGGGCAAACAAATCGACGCTATCTTACTTGATTTTTCTAAGGCTTTTGACAAAGTCCCACACGAACGCCTACTATACAAACTTCACTTTTACGGAGTCCGAAACAGTACCCTAGAATGGATATGGAACTTTCTCCAAGGGCGAAAACAACTAGTATTGGTAGAAGGGGAACGCTCGAATGAGGCTGAAGTAGATTCTGGAGTACCTCAAGGGACAGTATTGGGCCCACTTCTTTTCCTAGCTTTCATAAATGACCTTCCAGACACAGTCAAATCACCAGTCAGACTATTTGCAGACGATTGCTTAATCTACCGAACCATCAACAACAAACAAGACAGTGCCATCCTGCAGCAAGACCTTACAGCCCTCCAACAGTGGGAAGAGGATTGGCAAATGAAGTTCCATCCGGAAAAGTGCACAACCATCCACATATCCAGGAAAAGGTCGCCAGCTCAGACAGGTTACCAACTTCACGGCCACACGCTCGAGAGTGTCCCAGGAGGGAAATACCTTGGTGTACACATAAGCAACGACCTCTCCTGGAATACTCACATCCAACAAACAGCCGCCAAAGCAACCAGATCGCTTGGGTTTCTACGCAGGAACCTACGAGGATGCCCGAGTGACGTCAAAGCACAGACATACTGCACGCTCGTCAGACCAGTTTTGGAGTATGCATCCTCCGTATGAGACCCATACACAACCCATCAGATCAACTCACTAGAGAGAGTCCAGCGCCAGGCGGCCAGGTTTGCCAAAAGTGACTACACCAGCAGAGAACCAGGAAGTGTCACCAATATGCTGAAACAACTGTCATGGGACACACTACAAGAGAGACGAGCCAGGAACAGAGTCATCATGCTATACAAGATTATGAATAATCTAGTTGAAATACCCCTGAACAGCTATCTTCAAACCAACACTCGCTATACCAGAAGTTCAGCAGTCAACAACATCAGACAAATAAGCACTAGGCAAGACCTCTACAAATACTCTTTCCTACCGAGAACCATAGTCACCTGGAATTCCCTACCACCAGACATCCGAAACCAACCTACTGTCGACAGCCTCCGGCATGCACTACAGACGACCAGCATGCCAGGCCTCATCAGCAACCCATAATTCCCACTATCGTTTTTATCGTTTTTAACTGTATATACTGAGGTTTTTAGCTGTTTACCCCCCATGCGTCAGAGTATTAACACTCAATCTTGAGTTTCACTCTATACGGGAAGAAGAAGAAGAAGAAGAAACATTTCAATTTCATAATTTTTACAAATCTAAACACAACTTTTATTTTTCAGCTTAAGTTCTAGCTAGAGTTACCACAATATTCTAGAACACACAGAACAGTAGGAGAATGTCTCCTGTACCTCAACCAGAGGGAGAAAGAGACAGACCAAATAATCCTAACTCGGACCTAGACAATCTAGGTAGATTAACCCTTCCTCACACTTTGTTGCTTTTTCATATCACTGTAATTTTATTATAAGGCTAGGGAAAACATTGCGACAAAAGAAGAAAATGCTGACAACCAACATCTTCTTCTTTTGTGTCAATATTTTCTATGTTACATTGTCAAAAAAGCCCATCTCGACAAAAATCCATTTTTAGCTCCACTGGCTGAAGGCCAGCGAGCTAATTTCATGGCGTTGTGTCCGTCGTGCGTCAGTGCGTCCGTTAGCTTTTTCTTTAAAAATCTTCTCCTCTCAAACCAGTTGGCCAATTTTGACCAATTTTTGCAGGAATGTTCCTTGGGTGACCCTTTACATAAATTGTTCAAAGAATTTTGATTGGTCCATAAATGTGGGCGTGGCAGGGCCGGGATTATCAGACTTGGAGAAATCACAAAATAATTCTTTAAAAATCAACCATTTGGCAAATTCTGACCAAACTTGGCAGAAATGTACCTTGGGTGACTCTTAATTTAGATTGTTAGTGAAATTTTGATTGGTCCATAAATGTGGGCGTGGCAGGGCGGGGCTTATCAGACTTGGAGAAATCACAAAATAATTCTTTAAAAATTTTCTCCTCTCAAACCAGTGGGCCAATTTTGACCAAACTTTGCAAGAATGTTCCTTGGGTAAACCTTTACTTAAATTGTTCAAAGAATTTTGATTGGTCCATAAATGTGGGCGTGGCAGGGCGGGGCTTATCAGACTTGGAGAAATCACAAAAAATTCCTTTAAAATCAACCATATGGTAAATTTTGACCAAACTTGGCAGAAATGTACCTTGGGTGACTCTTTACATAAATTTCCTGTGAAATTTTGATTGGTCCATAAATGTGGGTGTGGCAGGGCGGGGCTTATCAGACTTGGAGAAATCTCAAAATAATTCTTTAAAAATCAACCATTTGGCCAATTTTGACCAAACCTGGCAGAAATGTACCTTGGGTGACTCTTTACTTGAATTGTCAGTGAAATTTTGATTGGCTTATAATTGTTGGTGTGGCAGGGCGGGGCTTATCAGACTTGGAGAAATCTCAAAATAATTCTTTAAAAATCAACCATGTGGCCAATTTTGACCAAACTTGGCAGAAATGTACCTTGGGTGACTCTTTACTTGAATTGTCAGTGAAATTTTGATTGGCTTATAATTGTTGGCGTGACAGGGCGGGGCTTATCAGACTTGGAGAAATCACAAAATAATTCTTTAAAAATCAACCTTGAGGCCAATTTTGACCAAATTTGGCAGAAATGTACCTTGGGTGACTCTTTACTTAAATTGTCTGTGAAATTTTATTGGTCCATAAATGTGGGTGTGGCAGGGCGGGGCTTATCTGACTAAGAGAAATCACAAAATGATTCTTTATAAATCAGCCATTGGGTCAATTTCAATTAAACTTGGCAGAAATGCGCCTTAAGTGACCCTATACTTGAATTGTCAGTGAAATTTTATTGGTCCATAAATGTTGGCATGGTAGGGTGGGGCTTATCAGATTGGGCGAAATCACAAAAAAAAAATCTTTAAAAATCAACCATAAGGAAAATTTTGACCAAAATTGGCAGAAAAGTTCCCTGTGTGTCCAATTACTTAAATTGTTAGTGAGATTTTGATTGGTCTATAAATGTGGGTGTGGCAGAGCAGGGCTTATGAAAATGGGACAAACCATGAAATAATTCTTTGAAATAAATCAATGGGCCTTTTCAAGATTTGGCAGTGCGAGGCTTACAAAAAATCATGAGATATTTTTTTAGCTCCACTGGCCGAAGGCCAGCGGGGCTTATGTCATGGCCCTGTGTCCGTCGTCCGTCCGTCCGTCCGTGAGTCCGTCCGTGCGTAAACTTTTTCTTTAAACATCTTCTTCTCCAAAACTACTGGACCAATTTCAACCAAACTTCACATGAATCATCCTTGCATGAATCTCTACCAAATTCCTTCAAAAGAATAAAATCTATGCAGAACTTGAATTTAAATTAATTTTATTGAATTAAATTTTCGAAAAATCTTTAAAATTTCTTCTTCTCCAAAACTACTCGACCAATTTCAATCAAACTTCACAGAAATCTTCCTTGCATAAATCTCTACCAAATTCCTTCAAAAGAATAAAATCCGCGCAGAACTTGAATTTTAAATAATTTAATTGATTTAAATTTTCGAAAAATCTTTAAAAAAAATTCTTCTCCAAAACAACTGAACCAATTTCAAGCAAACTTTACAGAAATGTTCCTTGCATTAATCTCTTCTTAATTCATTCAAAAAAATAAATTCTATGTAGAACTTAAATTTTAATTAATTTAATTAAATCAAATTTTGAAAAATCTTTAAAAATTCTTCTTCTCCAAAACTACTGGATCAATTTCAACCAAATTTTACAGAAATGTTCCTTGCATTAATCTCTTTTACATTCCTTAGAAAAAATAAATTCTATGTAGAACTTAAATTTTGATTAATTATTAAATTAAATTAAATTTTTGAAAAATCTTCTTTTCAAAAACTACTGGACCAATTTTAAACAAACTTTACACAAATCTTCCTTGCATTTATATCCTCTAAATTCCTTAATAAAATAATTTCTGTGAAGAACTTAAATTTTAATGAATTTAATTAAATTGAATTTTCGAAAAATTGTTAAACAATCTTCTCCAAAACTACAGGACCAATTTCAACTGAATTTCACAGGAACCTTCCTTGCATGAATCTCTTCCAAATTCCTTCACGATCGGATGAAAAGCATGGCCCTTGTGGGCTAGGATTTTTTCTCGCTATATGAAACAGTGTGATTTTAAGAAAATTTTAAAAACATTTCTGCTCCTTAATCACTTATTGGATTTCATTCTGGTGTAGTATGAATCTTCCTTGAATAGACCTCTATTATATTCCTTGAAGAAGTTAGTAGTCTAAATGTCTAAAAGCCAGTGGAGCGATACAGGGCCATCTTGGCCCTCTTGTTTACTTTAGCCAGTGGAGCGATACTGGCCCTCTTGGGCCTCTTGTTTTTGCCTGCTGCAGCTTTCAAATTGAACAGACCTGAAAGTTTGTGGTCTGGTAATGAGTTAATGTATATAATATAGTACATAAAATATTAAGACAAAAGGAGAAATTGCTGATTATCAGTGGTTTCTTCTTTTGTCTCAATGTTTTCCTTAGCCTTTTCAATAAGGGAAGTCAAAACTGGGTTTTGATTGGGAAAGGGTTTAAACTTTAATCTTTACTTTATAGAATAAAAACTGCTCTTCTTAAGCTACTTTCATGGATTTTTTATGCCCCCGATAGGGAGGCATCATAAATTTGACTTGTCCGTCCGTCTGTCCGTCCGTCCGTCCGTCTGTCTGTCCGTCATTCCGTCCAAAAACTTTAACATTGGCCATAACTTCCTTATTACTTAACATATTCGCTTCATACTTTACCACAACATTCCTTGGTACATTACCTTTCTGTAGGCACATACTTTGGTGACCTTGACCCCTGGATGACCTTGACCTTGAACATAGATTGGCCATAATTTAAAATCAAAGCGGTGTCGGGGGCATTGTCATCTTACAGTGACAGCTCTTGTTGTGATCAGATATCAAAATATATTTCATTTCAAAGTTTTTGAGAAAAATCTTGGTTGTTTCAACTATTGTAGTTAGGATATATTGCTTGTCCTCTGGTAAAGTGTTCTCTCAAGAAAACATTGGTGATAAGGGAATGAATGTGGTCTGAGGTACATATTGCAAAACCTCGTAACTCTGGCTTGATTAAAACTGGAGTTGCGAGGTTTTACAACAACACTGATGATATGCAGATGTCTTGGTTAACCGTAAATGTTGTCACTTTATATCGCTTCAGAGTATGATGATGTGGTGATCAATGCTGACAGTTCAGATGATGATGACGCTGCTGCTGATGATGATGATGGCTATATGGGATACCAGGCCCTGCCACTCAACAATGGAAATGAATCTTCTGAAGATGAGGTACGCCTATTAAGCATGTCCCATGGCAAGAGATCTGACCAGTCCGAATTTAAATGACATGCACACAACAAAATTTACAAGTTATAATTGATGTCTGGTATGCTATTAAGAATGTTTGAAAGAGGGGGGGGAATGCTGATAATCAAGATTCTTTCCTTCTAATCTTACTGTTCTCCAAAGCTGTATCTTTTGAATTGTTTAACCCTTTCCCAAACGACAAAAAATTAGGGTGATCCACTTCAAAATTTGACACAAATGACAAAATGGATGTTATCAAAGATAGGATTTTTGTAAAATATGGCACAGAAAATATTGAGGCAAAAGGAGAAACTGCTGGTTATCAGCAGTTTCTTCTTTTGTTTCAATGTTTTCCCAAGCCTTTTCAATTAGGGACGTCAAAACCAGGTATTGTTTGGGAAAGGGTTAACTGAATGCCATTGTAGATGACCATATGATGGGACTGGCTCTTAAGTTTTGGGTTCTTGTTCTTCAACCCAACTACAGTATTTTAAAACAACCATGAACTTAGTAAAAGGAATTTGAAAAGAAATCTGATTTAACTGTTCAAACAAATTTTATTTGTTTATTTTGAAATCCCCATTGTCCTTTTGTGGTGGCTAGTTAGCTATATTTGAAATTCTTTGAAGTACAGCTGAATAATTTTTCAAGGACAAGTGCATTTAAAAAAAATGCTTAATGCTTAAAGATTTTTTGACAACAGAACATTATTTGATACATATTATTCTATGTTGATACCTTTGTATCAGGGCATTGGTTATGAAGGGCTAAACCAGGATGTTGATGAACAGTCAGATGGACAGACAGTAAATGTCACAGAGGGTACAGCATATCCGGTCAGTCTTCATCAACTAGCGGATGGTTCAGGGGTCCCGAGTTACATGCAGGTACTGTAACCCTTTGCTAAACTATGAATTTTTAACCCTTTTCCAAACGACAAATTTTTGAATGATCCAATTCGAAAGCTGCTGCAGACGACAAATTGGATATTACTGAAGGTATAATGCATGAATGATTTAGCTCAGAAAACATTGAGACAAAAAGAGAAGAAATTAATAATCAGCATTTTCTTCTTTTGTGTCATTGTTTTTACAAGCCAACTCTTTTAGGGACATCAAAACAAGGTCTTGTTTGGGAAATGGTTAAGGTGGTTTATACACATGTTTATGATTGTTAAGCTGCACTTATCCCCTTCTAAAACTTAGCTTGATTTTGACATCCCTGGATTTTACCTACCTGCTATTTGGGCATCGGGCACAAAGCACAAAAATATAAGACGATATATGAAATCAAAATAAGTTATGTTAAAGTTATAACATAGACAGTAATTTTTAACCCCCAAACCATTGATGAATTTAATTCATTTTCTTATTACTCAAAATTTTAGTTTGTATTAAGCATAAACACTGAATATTCATATTTTCATATTTATTTCGTAAGTATTAAAATGTACTTTAAGGTATTCACAAAAAAAAGCATTTTTTATAACCAATGGGGTTTTGTCCACTTTTCAGTTAAGGGCAGGGGGGTTTTGTCCCGGTGGGTTTTGTCTTGATGGGTTTTATCCTAGGGGGTTTTGTCCGCACCTCTTGGGTATCATCCCCTTGCTACTTTTAAAATTTATGTTTGGGAAAACATAAAAATCCCTGCCTACTTTGCTGTCAGTCCGGGCTGGCCAAAAGGTTTTAACCACCAAATAACCTTATTGAAATGTATTTATTGTTACTGTTTGATACTTGGTGTTAATAGTAATGAATTGGTTATGTCATTAAAGGTACCAGAAATTCCGAGACCGCATAAAGAAGATTTATTGTGGAACCAGCCTGGATCATCAGATATCTCCATGGAAACAGGTGAGTGTAGACTTTATAAAAGTTGAAATGTTACTCAAAAGATATTGGCCTGGGATCTGGAAATGGGACCTTAACCTTTTCTCATAAGATGAAATTTGGTCAGATCCATTTTGAAAGCTCTGTTGTTGACAAAATTAGTTTAACCCTTTTCCAAACAGCAAAATTTTAGAGTTATCCACTTCAAAAACTGCCATAATGACAAAACGGAAATTATTTAAGATAGAATTTGTGTAAAAATATGGCATCGAAAATATTGAGACAAAAGGGGAAACTGCTGGTTATCAGCAGTTTCTTCCTTTGTTTCAATATTTTCCCAAGAATTTTCTAATAAGGACATCAAAACCAGGGCCGCGTTTTACTAACATAGATTTTGGCAAAAACCTTGTAACAGCACATCTGATTGAAAGAGAAATAATAGCAGTAATTATTCCGCCAATCAGACTTGTTCTTGTTTTAAAAATGTTCGTAAGTTTGTTAGTAAAACGGGCCCCTGGTCTTGTTTGTGAAAGGATGAAATCAATATGGAATTTGTATTTATCATAGCAAAAATTATCAGGATTTTCTTCTTTTGCCTCATTGTTTTCTCAAGCACTTTTCATGAAGGATGTAAAATCAGGTCTTTTTTTGGAAAAGATTTAAGCCATTTGATACCATGCAGCAAGATTGGCATAAGCCTAATTGCAGTCTGATCAGGATCAAAGAGTTCCCACAGGTATTTGAAAAGTTACCATAGAACTGCATGAATCTTGATCATACATGACATTGCATAGGCTGATCTAGATCTTTGTTGGTCTCTTATATTGTAAGGGACCTTTTCCAGATTCTGGCTCAAATACTTTTGGGGTTTACTGGAATCAGTCAGTCAGTCTGGTGTACTAATCATAGTTTTGGATCTTACTTGATACAAAATCTGGGAGGTTGGAGAGGCTAACTTTCATATGCTTGAAGGGTCATTGTATGTTATGGCATTTGTCTCTTTCAGTCCATCTGTTAGTTCATCTGTCTGTCCGTAAGCAATTTCTTCCTACAGTGTTAATCAAAATTTGACTAATTTGATTAAACCTGTCACAACAAATCTCCATTGTGCCTTGTCTTACATGCCCCTTACAAAATTCAGATAACTTTAGTCATCATTATTGAATAGTCTGTCATTGGATTTAAAAAAAATACCACTTCTTTGTATGCTCAACTCCTTCTGCAGTTTCAAATAGAATTTAATCAAACTTGCCAAGAAAAATCTCCTTGGTGTCTGGTTTTGCATGCTGATTTTGAAATTCAAAATTATATTTATTACGATGTCATTCTTTTAATTATCTGCCCTTGTACTGAAAAAATGCTCAGTTCATTTGACAAGCACCTCATAGTTGGATATGGGCCACTTTGCAAAGCTCCTGTTCTGCTATTTATAGAGGAAATTAAAAGATAAAAAGATTTATTTTAGTCACAATCTAAAAAGGGCCTTTATGACAATTACGACAAACATAGATACTGTATCGGCTGTGTATGCTGTCTGATCAAGATTTTGATATTTTGATTTTTTTTTTCAATTTAGGCCAAGAAGAAAAAATCAGGTCAGTAATGGCTGGAATAAAACTACCATCATGCAACATTCCAGACTGGGCCAAAACTTTATCTGATGATCAGTGGGAATCACAGATTGTCAGCAAATTAAAGGGGACCAGTCAAGCACCTGTTGATAAAGGACAAAGTGAAAGTACAAAAAGTGAAAGTGAAAGTACAAAAAGTGAAAATACAACTAATGATTGTGATAAAAGTGGTGCCCCACATAATGACAATACAAGACTTTCAAGTACAAGTAAACTAGATTCACCGGACTGAAATTTCGTGATAACTCTTTTAACCTTTTCCAAATGGCAATAGTTTCCAAAATGGAAAGCCATTGCAGATGACAAAAATGATTTAGCTTAAGAAAATTACTTTTGAAAAATAAACTACAAGAATTTTTTTATAGAAAAGGAGAAAATGCTGATCATCAGCAATTTATCCCTTTCCATTTATGTATTTCAAATTTTTTCTTCGAGGGATGAAGCCAGTGAACAGTGATACATGATGCAGGCATCATATGCACATAAATCAGGTTTTTATGCCCTGTATCGAAAGATCTGGGGCAAATTTTACACATATCTGTCTATCTGTCTCTCTGTCATTCTGAAAACTTAAAGTGAAAACTTCCATTTTCAGGGACATAAGTGTTTCACAGACACATCTTGTTCTTGTCTAGTCTTAAGGTAGTCCACCCCTAATGATATTCATTCGATGTCGGAATTATTCAGGTGATGTCGTAAACATTGGGAGGTTGGATGTTTCACCTCTGAAAGTTTGCGACATTGCCCGAATAGGTTTGATAGGTAACAAATGTTTAATGATGTTGCACAAACAATACGGACATCGCATGAATCTCATTAAGTGTGGACTACCGTAAACAAACTGAACTAAAATTTAACTGTTTTCCAAATACGGTATTGAAAATTTGGACTGTTCCAATGTGAAAGCTGCGGCAACCAACAACAAATTGTAATTTACTAAAAAGGAATCTGATTGTGTACTTTATGACACAAAAAATAGGGAAAAAGAGGAAAAAATGATGATCATCATTTTCTTCTTTTCTCTCATTGTTTTCTCAAACATTCTGTTATAAACACATCAGAAGTAGAGTTTGTTTAGTGATGGTATGAAAGAGTACATAATGCCCAGGAAAAAAGGCATTTCTGCTTACGAAACTTGTCTTTTTTTCTTTGATATTAATTGAATATTTTAGTACTTTTTTGATCATTAGTTGACTATTGTTATTTTTTTTTTTTGCATGAACACCTGTCAGGTGTGATAAAATACAGATTAAACAAATAACTTGGCTTTGGTCTACTCGTTTGGTCTACAAGATTTGATCTATCCTCTACTTTGCAATAAGTGTGTTATTCAAATTCTATTGATGAAGACAGATTGTATGTACAAAATAGCAAAGAAAATAGTGAGACGAATTGAGGAAATGTATAAGTATTATATTTTTCATCAATGTTTTTCAAAGCTTTCTGTGTGAGGGAAGTCAAAATGAGGGTTTGGAACCAAGTCTGCGTCACCATCACCTAGAAAAATCTGGTTGATGTGGTAATATTCTGGCTTAGCATTGCTTTGAATGTGGTGTTCCAAGGCCTAAACAGCAACAGCTAAAGCGCATATTGTAGTGCTTGGGACTCTCACTCATGAGGTTCTTGGTTGGATTCCTTCCTGTGGCAAACATCATTTTAACCCATTACCAAACAACAAAATTTAAGCCTAGTCCAAACTCAAAGGTGTTGCAGACGACTATTTCCATTAAACAAAATTGAACATTTATTGGTCTTTCTTGGTAGAAAACATTGTAGGAAATGAAGAAATTGCTTGTCATAAGCAATTTCTTCATTTTTCACAATGTTTTCCAAAGCCTTTATTTTGTAGGGCGTCCAAAAGCGTCAATGTGTGGGAAAGGGTTTTAAACAAAATCGTCTCCTACCAATGGCTGGATAATTATAAACTAAGTGGCCAAGCAGCTGGAGGCTCTGCATAGATGTTATGGTAGTAGGCCCTATAGGTGAAAGAAATGACAGGAATCCCATGGTTAGATCTCCAGACATTGCGATATGACTATAGCAGTTGAAAAAGGCATTAAAGTATTTTTTGAGGGGCGTCAATAAGCGTCCCTGCATGGGAATGGCTTTACCCGTTATCAAATAATGATGCCTGTTGACGGATCACAAAACAAAGATTCGGGCATTATGGAAATTGAAGAAATTCTACATTTCCAAAAATCTTTTCTACCCATAATGACTAAAAGATTTAAGGCTTTATTCAATCTTCTGCTACATCCTTTGATTTGTAAAAGTCTAAAATTTTGATGTTTGGTGATGGATTAATATTTTTGGTCTAGTTTCGTCTCGACACATATTATTGACAGCTAAAACACAATTTATCCTATTTCCAGACATTGACACATTTTGACGACCTACAACATAAAGGCCTTGGAAAACATTGTTGAAAATGAAGAAATTGCTTGTGACAAGCAATTTCTTCCTTTTCCACAATGTTTTCTATCCAAAAAAGACCAAGATTTGTAAAATTTTATCCTTTTCAAATTGTCGTCTGCAACATGTTTCAATTTAGACAAGTCTAAAACTTTGCTACTGGTAATGGGTTAACACTACTGAGCTTCCCTGCCTGCTGCAAATATCCTTTCTGACATCGGACCAAACCAATGTGTGGATAATTATAAAATACAATAAATTGTCGCTTTTCAACAAAAACCTCCTAACCAAATGTCAATTGGAAAGCAGATTGAGGTTGATGAATGCATTATGAGGCAGAACTGGTGAGATAAACAATTTGAAGGAGTTTTATTGATAGGTGCTCAAGTGCTGTGATATAACGGAGAAACTGTTAAAAAAGGCATTAAAAAACATTCTATCAATCACTTATAACACTGCAGCAATGTGTTCGACAGCATCTGTTTCACTTTTAAGTGAGCAGGGAATTTATGTATGGGAAGCTAATGTCACAGCCCTAGTGTCAGCGTCACATCTTCCTAAAAAACTTTAACCTGGTTTATATTTCAGGCACTAGAGTCTATTAGAGATACTGCCTTGATACTTCACACATGGATACTTCCTGACAAGACATTTTATTTGGGACCATGACCTTTGACCTTGGAATTTGACTTACTTTTAAAGAAAAAACTTTAACCTGGCCTTTATCTCATTCAATATTATTGATAGAGCCTTGACATTTCATATATGACCTAGTGACCTCAACCTTATTGTAACAAGCATCTTATTTAAATCCCACAATGTTTTCTTCTCAAAGAGACTAAAAGATTTTAAAGTTAATTCACTTGATATTATCGTCTGCAGCATCATTGAATTTTGACCAGTCTAAAATTTTGCTGTCTGGTGATGGGTTAACCACAGATTTATTTGATGTGGCCATTACATTGTTGTTCTGTCAAGGGTTTGCTAATATAGAAATGATTATTCAATATAAGTGGGTCAATATGGAGACAGACATATTCTAGGTATTAATGGCTTTTTCTATTGATTTTGTCTCCATCTTCATCATTATGCAATATACTTGACAGTTAACCAACTCCCAAACGACAAACTTTTAGGGCGATCCACTTCCAAAACTGCCACAAATGACAAAATGGAAGGTATTAAAGATAAAATTTGTGTAAATTATGGAATAGAAAATATTGAGACAAAAGAAGAAACTGCTGGTTATCAGCAGTTTCTTCTTTTGTTTCAATGTTTTCCCAAGCCTTTTCTATTAGGGACGTCAAAACCAGGTCTTGTTTGGGAAAGGGTTAACCAACTCCCAAACAACCCCTAGAGCCCATCTATTGTCAACGATCTTACGACCAAGTTAGATGGGAGTGAATTTGTTGTACAATTATTGATAATACAGGCCCCTGATTTGAACAGTTTTGATGGGAGATGCTGTTGCAAACATTGAGACAAAAGAAGAAAACGTTGGTAAACAGGATTTCCGATTATTTCCTTTTGTCTCAGTGTTTTCTGTGATTTATTTCCCACAAAGGGATTAGCTTTTAAAAATGCCATATTTTAAGTCATGATTTATCAAATGCTATAATGTGGGTACTCATAAGAAATGTCTCCTTGAGAAATAGGGTTTAGATTTGAAAAAAAAAGAAAATCACAAGTCTTTACCCTGCTGTCATCTAAACATTGCTCAGTAATATCCACGGTGTATAATCATGTGACTCAGAATTTCCGATAATCTTCAATATCTTTTTTAATACTTGACCAATTTGAATTCTGTTTGAAGCAGAGAAGGTGTGAAAATGCCAGGAATAAGCTTGACGTGTTGGATTTTTGAAAAATCAACTGATAAAAAAGTTATTGAAGATAAACCAAAATTTTGGTTTATCTTTAATAACTTTTTTATCAGTTGATTTTTCAAAAATCAACCATGTCCATCTAATGTGTGATGTCTGTCCACATTCTCTGCTTCAAATTGAATTCGAATCGGTCCAGTATATACAAAATTATTGAAGATTTTCTAAAAATATTGTATCACGTGATTGTCCACCCTGATATTCTGTAGACCCCTGTCTATTTTGGTGACATTCCATCAATTGGAAAACATGTGAAAAATGGCTAATATAAACTACTGTAAACCAGGATAAGTTCGCGTCAAGAAATGTTCGCGTTTTCATGCACTCGGGCTTGTTCGCGGCGTTTTAAGTTCGCGGATCAATGCTGTCCGCGAATCGCACGAAACAAAACACGCTGTGGGAAATTGATATGTTGAATAATATGGGGAATCGGATAATCGGATATTTACATATTGAATTATAACTGTATTTACGATATTTCGGTCGCCATTGACAGTTTGGTCGAAGCAGAGACATAGATAATTATATATGTCTCTGGTCGAAGTAAGTTTCTATAGACCCATTGTTTTATTTCACACTTTATAGTATACTGGATTACAGTTTGTAAAAGCATAGAATTTGAGCGTTACATTAACTTCACACCTATTTACCTATTATATAGCGTCGAGAAGCGATAATGACAGTTTTATTCAATATCATCGAAGGACGATTCAAACCTCGTAGCTGTGGCTAATGTCAATCAACAGTTACGAGATTTTAAACGTCAATCGACGTTTGCTATCACACTCGCCATTCGAATGCCCTACGACCCATTTTCTCAATTTCAGGCAGGCATATCTAGTTGAATAAGTTGGTTTATCTTTCAATGTCGTGTTTTTCAATATGTCACAATATCTATGTATTTTTAGATAAAAACGAAAGTAGTCTGAAAAAAAGAAAACTTTTCACTTACATCCTGTTATGAAGAAGCTATTTCCCTTGTTTACATAGTAACAAATACGTCTAGTGTAAATAAAACATCTCCCCGTAGGTTTTCCCGAAACAAAAACTATCTAAGCAATTAAGGTTCGCATTTTTATTGAAAGTAGCCTATTCGCGGCGTTTTAAGTTCGCGGATCACACCCACCCGCGAAAGACGCTAACTTAAAAAGCGCGAAATAATTTCCTGGTTTACAGTATTGCTTTGCTAAATCTTTAAGTTTGGACCAGTCTGGTGACAGCTCACTAAGAGATATCAAAGGAACTTCCAGATACATATTTTCTCTTTGAGTTTTACGTATTAACCCATTACCACATGATGCCTTTTGACACCTTATGGAATAAGGCTTCGGAAAATATTGTGGAAAACAAAGTAATTGCTTGTGACAATTAAGCAATTTCTTCCTTTCGCACCATGTATTCTACCCAAAAAGCTGAGAAAAATTTTATATTTGATTCACTTAAAATTGTCACCTGCAACATCTTTGAATTCGGACAAGTATAAAATTTTATCGTCTGGTAATGCATTAATTTTTAGCTCACCTGAGCACGAAGTGCTCGAGGGGAGCTATTGTGGTCACTCACCGTCCGTCGTCCGTCTGTCCGTCCGTCAACAATTTCTTCAAACATCTTCTTCTCCAAAACTAACAGGCCAATTTTGACCAAACTTGGCAGGAATGTTCCTTGAGTGACCCTTCTCAAAACTTGTTCGCGGATTCTTGATTCGTCAAAAAATGTGGGCGTGGCAGGGCGGGGCTTATCGCACTTAGAGAAATCCTAAGAAAATTCTTTAAAAATCAACCATTGTTCCAATTTGAACCAAACTTTGCAGAGTTGTTCCTTGGGTGACCCTTCTCAAAATTTGTTCGCAGATTTTTGATTCGTCAAAAAACGCGGCCGTGGCAGGGAGAAAGGGGCTTATCAGACTTAGAGAAATCATAAGAAAATTCTTTAAAAATCCACCATTGGGCCAATTTGAACCAAACTTGGCAGAATTGTTCCTTGAGTGACCCTTCTCAAAACTGTTTGCAGATTTTTGATTCGTCAAAAAACGTGGCCGTGGCAGGGAGCAAGGGGCTTATCAGACTTAAAGAAATCATAAGAAAATTCTTTAAAAATTAACCATTGGGCCAATTTGAAGCAGACTTTGCAGAAATGTTCTTTGAGTCTCTCTTTTCAAAATTGATTCACAAATTTTTACATTTGTCAAAAAATGAGGGGGTGGCAGGGTGGAAGGAGCTTTTCGGCCATAGAGAAATCCTAAGAAAATTCTTTAAAAATCAACCAATGGGCCAATTTGAACCAAACTTTGCAGAATTGTTTCTTGAGTGACACTTTTCAACATTTGTTCATAAATTAATAGTTTCGTCAAAAAATGTGGGTGTGGCAGGGCGGGGCTTATCTAACCAAGAGAAATTGTTAAAAATTCTTCAAAAATCTTCTTCTTCTTAACCATTGGGCCAATTAGAACCAAATTTGGCAGGAATGTTCCTTAGGTGACCCTTCTTAAGATTTGTTCGCGGATATTTTATTCGTCCAAAATTGTGGGCATGGCAGATCAGCACTTATCAGACTGAGAAATCATAAGAAAATTCTTTAAAAATCAATCATTGGCCCAATTTGAACCAAACTTGGCAGAAATGTTCCTTTGGTGACTCTTTAAAAAAATGTGAATTTTTGTTTCGTCTGAAAAAGTGGGTGTGGCAGGGCGTGACTTATTGGACTTAGAAAAAGTCTAAGAAAATTCTTTAAAAATCAACCATTTGCCCAATTTGAACCACATTTGGCAGAAATGTTCCTTGGGTGACTCTTTGTCTTAAACTTCTTTCAGGTGAGCGATATAGGGCCATTCTGGCCCTCTTGTTTTTTTTTTTGGAAGAGTCTTGTGAAAGATCAGTAAGAGGAAGTGAAGGAAATTCGGGAAACATACTTTCTCTCTGAGTTTGATTAACCCATTCTCTGATAATGAGGCCTTGAACACCCCACAAGATAAAGGCTTTGGAAAGCGTAGTGGAAAATGAAGAAATGCTTGTGACAAGCAATTTCTTCATTTCCCATGGTGTTTACTACCCAAAAAGTCGCAGCAAATACCCTTACTGACGAAAATGTCACCCATTAATGGTTTGATATTGTGAACCAATGTGGGGGAGCAGCTGGAGGCTCGGTAAGGGTGTTGTGGTAGTACTGTTATGGGAAACAACAGGAATCCATTGTTAGGTGTTACAGCCGCTGCGATATGACCATAGTAGTTGAAAACGGGGTAAAACCCCAATAAACAAAAACAAATAAACTACCAAAAAAGTAGAGAAAAATATGAAATTTCATTCACTTCAAATTGTTGTCTGCAACATCGTTGAAAAATTAGACAAATCTGAAATTTTGTTGTTTGGTACTGGGTTAAATTTGTCATCTATAACATATTTCAATTTGGCCAAGTATAGAATTTTGCCACCTGATGACGGTTAATTTGGGTCGAATTTCAAGCAATTCCTTCATTTCCTGCAATGTTTTCTAAGCCAAAAGAGAAAAAATATGAAATTCAATTAACTTGAAATTGTAGCCTGTACTATCTTTGAATATGGGCAAGTATAAAACTTTGTTGTCTGGTAATGTGTTGAATTTGGACGAATCTTTGAATTTGGCCAAGTATGGAATTTTGCTGTCTGGATGAGTCTTGTGAAGCATATTTTTGTGAAGGATCAAGGAGAGGAAGCGAAGGAATTTCCGGATACATATTTTCTCTCCCCGAGTTTGATTAAGGCTTCAGCCTGTGTGATTGATTTTTGCTGTATTCAGGAAAACTTGCAGGAATATTCTATTGATGTTACTGGTGAGATTCTCTACTAAATCTTTCCCAACAATGCGTCGCCTCGTTTTAAGGTTGCGCTAACTACCAAAACCACTTTTCCGAGAAAATCGACTTTAAAGATTCAGACCTTCATAACTTTTTTATGTTTGCATGAAATTGACCCAAATTTTGCATGACAGTCAGAAATAACCTTATCTATCCTCTTGCGCAATTTAATAAGAAACGATGGAGCATTTTTTGATAAAAATCATTATTTCTGTTTGGAGATAGAGCAAATTCTGTCATTTTCAAAATCACTTTTCACTTTTAAAGGAGATAGATCAAAATGACACAGAAAAACACTCTTTGCTATATAGGCCGACCTTACGAATCATAAAAAAGACAAACTGTCGTTTTGCCGTAGAAATTGGACAACGCATGCGGTTGTATTACGAACCGGTGGCCTTTGTTCTAGATAAAGTTAAAAGAAATATTCGAGTACAAATTGATTTTAACTTTTTATGACATCGTAAAGGATACAGACTCTAGTCTACGTAGATTTGAATTGCAACAAATTCATATCATTTTCGCCCTAAAGAAATATATTTTGCTTGTTATAATGGCTACATAAGGTACAGTTGAAAAAATCTACCTGTTGAAGTACTTGTGTGCCAAAATTAATTTCAATAACATTTTTTTAAACACTATCCGGCTATTCTACCCATCGAGGACTGGTAATCAGAATGCCGACATGCATATAGTGTTATTGTGAACGGCCATTGATTGAAATAGCATTTGAAATTGTTAACGATTGACTTGCTAACATATATGTACTTACATATTATCAAAATCGTCAATAGAAATCGATTGTTCACATTTTGTAATCGGAATTCGTGTTTGTGTCATATAACAGGTCACGTGGTTTTTATTCTTATTTTCATTGGACGAGAGAAATTTTCAGGCACAGATTGCTCTATGTCCTGGACATAGGATAAGATTAAGATCAATTTGAAGAAAAAATCAGGAGATAGAGCAATATGCATACGCGATTTCTCAAAAACCAGCCCGCCAATCGACGATATCTGGTGTTCAGGAGATAGAGCATAAAAATACGAACACAACGATACCAAATATAGGATTTTTTCAAAAATGGAGATAGCGCAGCTTAAAAACGAGGCGACGAATGATTATTTTAAACCCATTACTAGACTGCCAAATTTAAGACTGGTCCAAATTCAAAGGTTTTGCAGATGACAATTTCAAGTGAATGAAATTTTATATGTTTGGGGCTATGTTTGGGGCTTTCTAAATAATGAACATTGTGAGAAATGAAGAAATTGCTTGTCACAAGCAATTTCTTCATTTTCCACAGTGTTTTCCAAAGCCATTATCTTATAGAGCGTCAATAGGTGTCACTGTCCGATAATGTGCTAACCATGCGCGGATCTAGGGCTGGGGTCGTGGGTCATGACCCCCCCCCTGGAATTAGCCGAAAATTGAATCTTGACCATATAACTACATATTTAATACATTTTAAGCCCCCCCCCCCCACCCCCCCCCCACCCACCCCTGGAAAAAAATTCTGGATTCGCCCTTGTTAACACATTTTTGCACTCACCTTCTCTCCTTCATAGCTCATTTTCGCTGCACCAATGGAAATAACATGGCTACACCCCTGTACAGTCAAGTCAAGTTGTTATTTTAGTTTTCACCTTTTGGTCATTCTATAACTTTGTTGTCTAGTCACAAGCTAAATCATGGACAATACTGTTAAAGATGACAGATTTTATTGTAGGCTATTCATGAAGTACAATAATTGACCCGCCCAGGTATCGTAAAAAGACCAGTTATGAAAGTGGCTGCATCATTTTATCACCTTATTAACCCATTTATGCCTGAATTTTTATTTTAAGAAAAAAATCAGAGAACACAATGAAAACCGTGTGAAAACAACAAGTTAGGCTTTAATTTTGTGAAATTTCAAAGGAAAAGTGTGATTTTGTGCAAAAACATTTTTGTCCACTTAAGTGGACGCTAGGCACGAATGGGTACGTGTAAGTTATCTTATATTTCCCCCTAAAACTATAGTTTCCGTCATGAAATTTGCAAATATACAAACACAAATTGTTAATTATACTCCCACCTACGAAGTAGAGGGGTTATATTGGTTTCACCATGTTTGGCTGTCTGTCTGTCCGTCCGTCCATCCACCCATCCACAAACTTTTTTGTTTCCCTGCTCTAACTCGTAAACCGTTAGACCTAGGGTCATGAAACTTTACCCAGTTGCTGCCCATGACCAAAGGAGGTGCCTAACGTTTTAGGGTCATGAAGATCAAAGGTCAAGGTCACAACTGGACTTTGATTAAAATCCGTTTCCGTGCTCTAAGTCAAGAACCTATTGACCTTCGACCATGTAACTTAACACAGTTGTTGCCTATGGCCCAAGGAGGTTCCTATTGTTTTGGGGTCACTCAAGTCAAAGGTCAAGGTCACAATTTGACTTTGTTTGAAATTCATTTCCGTGCTCTAAGTCGAGATACGGTTGACATAAGATCATGAAAATTTACTCAGTTGTTGTCCTTGACCCAAGGAGGTGCCCTATTGTTTTTGGGTCACAAAGGTCAAGGTCACAATTGGGCTA
The DNA here is from genome assembly GCA_963680895.1 of Fragum sueziense. Classification (NCBI taxonomy): domain Eukaryota; kingdom Metazoa; phylum Mollusca; class Bivalvia; order Cardiida; family Cardiidae; genus Fragum; species Fragum sueziense. Next base: position 3,062,385 of record OY804593.1, on the reverse strand, counting down.
ATATATCTTCCTTCATCTTCAAACATAGATACAGTCATGTTTACTGTATATTTTCTGCTTAAAATTAAAAATATGTTGTAACTATACAAAGAATTTACAGGCACCCTCTCAGTCCTAGCGTCCACTTTAGTGGACAAAATTATATTCTTCTATAAAACTATGAAAACATATTATTTTGCTCTGGAAAATGTATCTGCAGTAACCCACAGATAAGGAACATTACAGAATAATAATGAAACAAGAAATATAAAAAAAAAATAAAGGAAATAAACAAACTTTTTCCCCTACCCATTTTCAAGTCTCTTTTTTCTCAGTAAAATCACTGCCTTCTCTTATAATATTTATTTTTACTGATACTTTTATCGCTAATGAGCACTTGGATCAGCATTTCCCTGCTTATCAATGGATTATCAATACAATCAAATGATGAGAACCAGAGATAAACATATATGTAAGCATCTACTTACAGATAAAGTCATGTGTCGTCTTTAGTGGACGCTAGGCACAAATGGGTTAATTCATTCATTATGATTCATAGATCATTCATTGACCTTACTGACCCATTATCATATAAACACAGGTTTTATGACCTTATCCCTTTCCCAAACAGTTTTGACTGGTTTTGACTTCCCTATTTTATTTGATTTGGGAAAAACTCCTTTCAAATTTTACCATTTAGGGAAGGGTTAGGAAATTAATAATCTCAAAGATATAAAGGTAAAAGGTCAATATTTTCCTTCAATAAAAGCTACTAATGAGATTTTCAAAATACCCATTATGTTATCTGTTCAAACTTTTGTGTCTTTATTATTGTTGCTTATATCTTAAGTGAAATCTAAATACTCAATTTATATTGTACTTAAAAATACTTCAAAATGGACTTAGGCTTAGATCTTGTTTACTTCCAAAAAATATGATTTAGACATTTTTGTTACTTTCAAAAATACTGTAACTACAGCTTATTTAACCCTCTCCCAAACAAGACCTGGTTTTGACGTCCATTATAGAAATAGTTTGGGAAAATATTGAAACAAAAGAAGAAACTGCTGATAACCAGCAATTTCTCCTTTTGTCTCAATATTTTCTATGCCATTTTTTACACAAATTCTATCTTTAATTTTGTCCATTAATTATTTGTCGTTTGTGGCAGTTTTTGAAGCGAATCACTCAAGAATTTTGCCGTTTGGGAAAGAGTTAACCCTTTCCCGAACAGCAAAATTTTAGGGTGATCCACTTCAAAAACTGTCACAAATGACAAAATGGATGTTATTGAAGGAAGGATCTGTGTAAAATATGGCTCATAAAATATTGAGACAAAAGGAGAAACTGCTGTTTATCAGCAGTTTTTTCTTTTGTTTCAATGTTTTCCCAAGCCTTTTCTATCAGGGACGTCACAACCAGGTCTTGTTTGGGAAAGAGTTAAGCTATATGTACAGCATTTTTCAAATGTTACCAAGAATAATACTATATCAACATTTCTCAACAAAAACATTGTATCTGCAGCATGTTTTAAGCTGCCATTGTGTTGTTTTTGTTGAAAAGCAACAATATGTTGAATTTCAAAAGGGTAAAAAAACGAAAATGACAAGGGTTTCATAAACATCAAATATAGAAAGCTTTTCTCTCAATGTTTTCCCTAACTTTTATTCTATTAATTAGGGAATGTCAAAACCAGGGGCCTGTATCATCAATGATTGCACATCCAAGTTGGAAGGGACCATCGAAAGCGAATACTTTTCAGAGATAAAGCTTTAAATAAGTTCACAAGTTTTATGGATGTTTCTGTAAAATTAAATTTTGAGAGTTTAGTGTAAAGACAAAGATCAGGCTGCACACCGTCGCTTTTCTGAGAAAACCTCGTATCTGCAGCTTGTTTTAGCTGCAGATACGATGTTTTTGAAGAAAATCAGCAACATATGATTGTAGTCTGGTTTTTCATCTAAACTATACTCTAAATCTGAATAATCTTTTAACAGCATGACAAGCTTAATGTTAACCACTTTCCCAAATGACATAATACAGACTGTTCCAAATCTTTTGCAGACAAGGATATGGTTGTAAAGATTTCTATGAAGTGTGTACAATATTACACAGAAAACATAGAGGCAAAAGGAGAAAATGTTGGTTAAAACAGCATTTTCTTCTTTGGCCTCAATGTTTTCCAAAGCATTTTCTAATAAGGACGTCAAAACAAGGTCTTGTTTAGGAAAGTTTTATATATCAAGTCATTTGGACAAAGGATTTCAGAAATACTTGTGTTTCTATGTAAGGTAGCCTAAGTTACTGATCTGAACAACTACTTTGGTCGGGAAGAACTACTACTCAAAGATAATTCAGGAATGTAGCTCCCTATAATTCTATAATAACCCCTTCCATAACAGCAAAATTTGCAAAGAATTATGTTATGCAATTTATTCTTTTTCCACCATGATATTTCTTTGTGATATAATTAGCCTTATTCATTATAATGATGTGTTTGATTAATTAACTCATTACTGCCAGGCCCGTAGGAACAGGGGGGGCTAGGGGGGGGGGGGCTTAGCCTCCCCAATGTTGGCCAAAAATGCCAATTTTTCTTAATTTTACGCTGAAAATTTTGGGAAAATCCAAATTAGCCCCCCCAATATTCAGGACAATGGCTTTAGCCCCCCATATGAAATTGCTTCCTACGGGCCTGACTGCACAGTGACGCCTTTTGACTACCTCACAAGAAAAGACTTGGGAAAACATTGTGGAAAATGAAGAAATTGCTTGTGACAAGCAATTTCTTTATTTCCCACAATATTTTCAACACAAAAAGACCAAAAAATGTAAATTTTCATTCAATTTTAATTGTCGTCTGCAGCATCTTTGAATTTGGAACAGTCCAAAATTTTGTCGTTTGGTAAAGGGTTAAGATGCGACTTCTATGGTAGATTAAGCCTGTTGATCAAGATTTTCTTAGTTTGATCTCCATGCAAGTCGATCTTCAACTGGTCTTTGTCTCACTACTTCTTTGAGGAAGCAGACTCAAGAGAGTTTAACCCTTTCCCAAACGGCAAAATTTTAGGGTGATCCACTTCAAAAACTGCCTCAAATGACAAAATGTATGTTAATAAAGATTGGAATTGTGTGTGATATAGCCAAGAAAATATTGAGACAAAAGGAGAAACTGCTGGTTATCAGCAGTTTCTTCTTTTGTCTCAATGTTTTCTCAAGCCTTTTTAGTTGGAGACGTCAAAATCAGGTCTTGTTTGGGAAAGGGTTAACCGAAATTGTAAAAAGTCTTTTCCCAATTGATTTGAAACGAATTTGTTTAACCGTTTCCCAAATGGCAATGTTTTGGACCTGTCCTCATTCAAAGCTGTTAAAGACAATAGAATTAATGTTCAAGAAATGAAAATCAAAGCATGGAAAGTATTGAGGGAAAAGGAGAAAATGCTGGTCAAATGGCATTTTCTTCTTTCCACTCAATGTTTTCCAAACCTCGCTCTACTGCAGATGTAGAATGTCAAACCTAACTTTGTATTGTAATAAGTTTAAGTTTGGAGTGTTTGTTAATAGAATGATTGTTTACATGGCCAAGCAAAGTTTTACAATAAACTCAAAATCTAAATGTAGATAAAATTGTTCGATCAGATTGCTACAATAATTGATATAATCGGGTTTCGATTGAACGGGCTGATAGTCTTACGAGTTTATGAATTACAATTTTGTTACAATTCTTTGTGGTAAAAAATTGTCTAAATGGTTCAATTGACGATCTATTACTGGTTCAAATTACATTCTGATTATGTTTTAAAATTATTTACATGTACTGACTTCAAAATTGACCTTTTCCTATGCAATCCCCGGTTCTGAATGTCCTATTTAAAACATTACCAGTTTGAGTTTATTGGGGTTTTACGCCGTTTTCAACTACCAGGGTCATATCGCGGCGGCTGGAGCACCTACCCATGGATTCCTGTTGTTTCTCAAACCAGTACTACCACAACACCCTTACCGAGCCTCCAGCTGCTCGCCCACTTAGGTCAACGATTTCAAACCCATTGGTGGGAGACAATTTTGTCAGAAAGGGTATTAGCCGCGGCCGGGTATCGAACCCGGGACCTCTCGAATGAGGGTCAGATGCGCTACCAACTGCGCTAAGGCCGCGGCCTAAAACATTACCAGACAGTGATGCCTATTTAGGTCCAACATTAGTTAAGGACTTTGGAAAACATCTTGGAAAATGAAGAAATTGCTTGTCGGAAGCAATTTCTTCAGTTCCCACAGTGTTTTCTACCCAGAAAGACCAAATAATGTAAGATTTCTTTCACTTAAAATTGTAGTCTGCAAGTCTTGGAATTTAAACCAGTCTAAAATTTTGATGTTTGGTATTGGGTTAATTGGGAATGATCAGGGGAATGCTGAATATTTCTATGACCAGTTAACTTCTTTTTCCACAGTGTTTCATGCTATGCTATAAAAGATGATTAAAGATTTTGATGACAAAGACAAGGAAATCCTTTTTTCCAAACATAATAATTTTAGAATACTCTGAGTTAGAAGTGCATGCTGCAGGCTACAAATAAGGTATAGATAAAGATAGGATTTGCATACAATATAACCAAGAAAAAGATGAAATCGAAGGAGATTTTGCTGGTGGCCATCATTTATTTTTTTTCTTCATTGTTTTTCAAAGTATTTTCTTTTTTGGGAAGTTAAAACCAGGCTTTGTTAGGGAAAGGGTTAGAAAAGATTTGCCCTGACCCCTAAAATTGGGTGACTTTTTAACTGGGCTAATCTTCTTCCTATATTCCCTATTTTATCAATCTGAATTTATTTCCATTAAAAAAGTCGGGGCTTCTTCCTGTCTTTTGTACAAAAATAAAAAGAGTTGGTCCAATATTTTGTATCACAATAGGGAATGATTTTAAGCCAGTTAACGATGACGTAATTTTCGGACAAAAATAGTATTTCATAGGTGCTGTTACAAACTCTTGTAAATACGGCTTGAATCAAGTGGTAGTTACAAGATTTTATAGCAACACCCACAATTTATCAATATACATGTATAATGGAGTCTATTTTTAGCACAAAATTAATTGCTATTTTGTGATACAGATTAAGGCATTCCATCTTCGGTTGTCATTTGCGTCAGTGGAAATCAAAGAGGCATACCCTCATCAATTTCCATTTCCATGGATGACAGCCTAAGGGAAGTTTCATGAAGTCTTTGGTATCTTATAAGCGATGGAATATCATAATCTGGTAAAACATTGTCATTAAAAAGATGCATTGTTTGTTAGAGGTTTAAGCATGGTTTGTATGTATGTTAAAGAATGATCTCATGTGTTTTTATGCATTCTTTATTGGACAAGCTATCATTATGTCTTTTCTTTGTGAAATAGTACCATATTTATCCTAGTAATTGTTCCAAGCATGTTTTGTATGCATTTTTAATTAAGCGACTGTCTCATGTGTTTTTATGCATCCTTTATTGGACAAGCTTTCATCATGTCTTCTTGGTGTGAAATAGTACCATGTTAATCCTAGTAAATGTTGTACCTTAAAGTGACATTTCAGAATTTTTTGTCATAAATTTTACTTTTATTTTTATCTGAAAGAGCATATTGCCTTATGAAAATTCTGAAAATTTCAAGCCAAAATATTGCGCCGTTTACGAGAAATTTATATTTTTGTGTTAAAATTGAACAAATTGTTGTGGACAACAGTTCGGATTTATATGCAATTTATCGATTATGTCTCAACTTTAAACGCGTGATTCTCGCTTATTGGCAACAACTTCAAAGAACTAATAGTATTTATACTCATTAGAATAACCAATCTTGGCATCAAGACATACTTTAAAAAATTGAAATTGGAATGAAATGTCCCTTTAAAACGTAGCCTCAAATTTGATATTGATCCTTTCTCATACAAGATTGGATTTTGACATATTTAACTTGAAAGCTTTGAGAAAACATTGAGGCAAAAGAAGAAAATGTTGGAAACCAGCCTTTTCTCCTTTTGCCGCAATATTTTTTGTACTATTTTGTTTACACATTCTATCTTCTTCAACATGCATTTTGGTGTCTGCAGCAGCTTTCATTTGCACATCTAAATTGTCGCTAACTTACAGTCAAGGGACATAATTATTCGCTACCCTGCTAATGTTTGCATAAATTTTACGCATAATTTTAGACTAAAACTGATTTTTAATCCTCAGTTTCTTACACACCACACAATATTTGATATTATTTAAAACAATTGCGGACAAAATCTGTATAAAAACTTTTTTCAACTGGTTCAGATACATGGTTGCTAGGCAACTTAAGAAATTCAGTGAAAATTTATGACTAGCCTCCATAACATTGTTGCCATGGTAACATAAATTTCACAAAAGATATTATTTAATGAAAAATCGATCTACAATAGGTAAACTATCTAAATATTATGTTTGCTGCTAAATCCATAAAGTTTCCTTTGAGAAATAAATGTTTGAAATTTTATTTTCGTTGCAAAAATACCAAAATTGCAAAATTAACATAGGAGTGAATGGAGTGTTGCTTTTTTCTGTGGTAACTTGGTCAAATAAAATTGTAGTACTTTGTAAGTAGCCATCCAATCTCATGAAAAAATTGTCATCGTTATATCTAGTATGTTGTGCATATTTTCATTTGCTTAGCTATCAAAAAAGTCACTATCTGTTGCCATGGCAACGGGTTCACAGAGGATTGGCAGAAGTTTTCACTGATTTTCTTATGTTGCCTAGCAACTGTATCTTTGAGACATTCCAAAAGAAATTTTAAGCAGACTTTATCCAGTAATGCGACTGTTTATACTTTTGAGTCATACCTATGTTTTTCTACTTAGTGAAAGAATAAAGGTTCTGTGACAGTTCTAGTCCAGGAAATCACTCAATTTTTCAATGAAAAATAGGTGGGTGGCGAACAATTATGTCCCATGAGTGTATGTTATCAAGACTGTTCCGAACTGAAAGATGCTGCAGAATGATATAGTGGCTGTTTATAAAGATGGGATTTGTGTATGATATAGCACACTAGGTCTAAAGTATGTAGGCAAATGGAGTAATTAAAAATGCTTCCGTGCAAAGGTTTCCAAAAGTTGTTGCTTTGGAAAGAATTAAAAGAAAGAATGTCAAAATGTAGATCTATTTTGCTTAAAAGAATTTTGATAAAAAATTCTGTTTTGCATTGCTTAACACTTTCCAAAACAGTGAAAAATTAGGGTGATAAAATGTGGAAGGAGTTACAAACGACAAAATAAATGGTGATAGGATATGGATTTGTGTAGAATATATAGCACGTAAAATATTGAGACAAAAGATGATAATGCTGAACATCAGCATTTTCTTCTTTTGTCTCAATGTTTTCCCAACCCTTTCATATTTGGAATATCGAAGCAAGATATTGTTTTGTAAAGGCTTAAAGGAGCGTTTATTATGAGAAAGTGTGTAGTATTGTCATTTGGGTGAAGGCGTCCCTTTATTGACATTATAACTGACTTTACGAGTCTTGCTAATACATGCGATATCGGTATTATTGAACTAGTATTGGTTAAATAAATCAACAAATTTGGGTTATTTTGACGGAAATTAGAGTTTTTTGTGTGTCATTCTTTGTGTTGAATGTTAGTGGAGTTATTGTGTGTTTTTGGTCAAGTGAACTTTAAAATTACTGTGTGTTTGTGTTTGAATTACGGTATTAAGGATTATCTCGGATACAGAGGCAAGTGTAAAATCAATTAACCCATTCCCAAACAGATCCCTAGTTGAAAATGCTTGAGATAAAGCATTGAGGCAAAATAAGAAAATGCTGATAACCAGCATATTCTCCTTTTGTCTCAATATTTTCTTTGGAATATGGTTTCTCTGTACAATGTCTATGTATTATATCAAACTTCTTTTTTGTCACAAAGTTTCATTTAATGTTTTTGAAATCTTTATAGGAGAAAGATATAGAAAACAATTAGAGAAAGAATAAAACGCAGAAAATCTGCATCTGCTCCATTTCTTTCAATGTATCATGAGTTTTAATCCTTTCCCAAAGAAGAAAATTTCGATCTGTCAATATCCAAATGTGTACTTTTGACAAAATTAATCTTACAGATTGTCAGAATGAAAATTCTACTGAGAAAGCTTTTTCCTCTTTTTTTCTCGGTATTTTCCAAAGCTTTGGTAATTAGGGACATCATAGTTTAATTGGGAAAGAGTTAATTGATAAAAAGAAATATTTCATTCGGTTTGGACTAATCTCAAATTTTGCCATCTGGTAAAAAGGGAACATTTATGATATATTTAACCTGTGCAAAACAATAAATATTCAATTAAGGCATGATAAGGTAGATTTTTATTGGGGCAGGATGATTGATTTTGATTGTTATATTCATGGGAATGGAAAAATTATGTAGTTGAGGGGCTAATGCAATACTATTGTATGTTTATAAGCACGCCTGAGCACAAAGTTGTTGTATGTGTATATGGAAATAAATGCTTTCATCATCGGTGTTATTGCAAAACTTCATAACCCCAGCTTCATTGAAGCTGGAGTAACGAGGTTTTGCAATAACACTTAAGTTATACGATCATAGTGTAAAACCATTATAAGTTCGTATGAAATTATACGCTCTTGGAATAGTTTTGCACTTGCAATCTGATATGTAAATTGACTAGATTATAACAAAATGATGGTAAGTGATAATAAGTGTGTTTGCAATTACAGTGTTTTTGCACTTACTCTTAAATGGAAAAGAGATAGGGATTAACTTATTTGCACTGTATATCTCATCAAAATACCAGGGTCGTATGCATGAATAGTGATTCATCATTTTATCCTTTTGTTAATCCCCATGTGCTCTGATGTCAAAAGTTAATGTTGCCCACATTGGATGCATTATTATGGTACCAGTTTCATTGAAGAATTTAGGGTGTACATGTATTTTAGTTTTATAAATTGTCCCACCAAATGTATAGGATTAGAGTTTGGTGATCACTGAGCCAAAAGTAGAAAATGCTGATAATCAGCATTTGCTCCTTTTGCCTCAATATTTTCCATACTATGTTTATACAAATCTTATCCTTATCAACATTCATTTTGTGGTCTGCAGAAGCTTTTAAATTAGGCCACCCAAAATGATTCTGTTAGGGAAAGGATTAAATAGGCTCATCTTCTTCAATCAATCTAATATTTTGATCATTTCTCAAGAAATTATGGAAAGGAATTTGCTCTAGCTAAAACTATAATACCGTAGATGAAATTTTTACCATGTGGCCTACCAAAATATAATTTGTTGATCGAAGAAAATTTGATTTTAATTTGCGGTAAATAATTGTGAAAAATTGCTTGTCCTAGGGCCATTTGACATCTGTATGCTTTAAAATTACAACAGAATATCTCTCTTGATAAACGAAATTTCAGCTAAGTCCCCATTCAAAGCTGATGAAGATGGTGAATTTAATGGCAATGAATTTTGTGCTAAAAATAGACTGGGTTTGTCATTATGTTTTGATTAACCGTTGATGTTGTTATAAAATCTCGCAGCTACGGCTTGAATCAAGCCGTAGTTACAAGATTTTATAATAACACCTATGAAATACTATTGTTTGTCAGACTTGACGTTACATATTAGTTGGATAAAATCATTCCATATCGTCATTTGACCCCTTCTCAGTTGATCCCGAAATGTAACATGATAAACCCATACCAGAATGTGTCGCCGGCCAGCCAAAGGCATTCAACGGTAGATGGGGGATGCAAGCATAACAACGACAGATTTAACCTTCTCGAATCTAATGTATGACTGATACGTCTGATGTCTAAAATTAGAAATGTAAACAATCATAAGAAATAACCCAATGGACAATGAAATGATACATAAATGGTTCTAATCATGGATTGAACAATGTATAAAATGAATAGGGAAATTGTTCAACATACCTGCATTTACGTAAAGGTGTAAATGCTATTAATTTATCGACAATAACAAATGACTTGTGATGGCTCGTGATATAATGGCGGATGGAATGATGTGCTCGATTAATAGTTACGTGCATAGTTTCTGTAAGTAGAATCGATTAAAAGATAAACTACATCATAACAGATTAAACTACTGTAACCTATGACTAACTAAAGATAATGGAATTTAGAATTTGGTTAATAATTAATATCCATGACGTATTTGAAAGATTCGACCCTATGACAAATGCAAAATTTTAGACTTGTCTGAATCCATAGATATCGCAGACAGCAATTTCAAGTAAATGAAATTCTATATTTTTTGGTCTTTCTGGGAAGAAAACATTGTAGTAATTGAAGCAATTACTTCATTTTCCTCTATGTTTTCCAAACCCATTGTCCTGTTTGACATCAAAAAGTGACAATGTGTGGTAATGAATCAAATTAAGTGTTAGGTATATTTTGGTCATAATGTCTAAGTGGATTTAGAAAAATGAATTAAAAAATTAGGATTTCAGAATTAAATTCTATAATGCAACCCAGGACATTTTGACATATTATTTAAGGAAGATTCTATGTTGGATCGTAAATCACTTATTGACATTTGGGGGCGCTAATCTTTGATCTATGTTACATGTTCATCGTTCCGTAACATTGACAATGAAAAGAAAATGGGGAGAAAATACCTTAATTAAGGAGTACCTCGGTCACATTTTTATTACCAAAAATAGGTCACCTGCACAAAATTTTGCATAAGAGGTCAAGAAATACACAAAATTATAGGTGCATTATCGTTCCTTTTGAAAAAAGATATTGAATCCTTAATTTCCACCAAAAAAGTTTAAGTGCTGTCCAAAGTGAATGGTGCTGCACACAAAAATAGGTTTATGTCCTCAGAATATGTCTAGAAAGTAGCTTTCAATATTGTAGAAAGTATTGAGGGAAAAGGAGAAATGTTTGTTTTCTACGGAATCCTGTTTCCGCCATCCACTTTTCTACCTGCATACAACACGTAAAGTAGAAATTAGTTGGACTAACTTCTACTTTTCTACCAAAATTTTGCCTAGAAATGTAGAAAACTTGAAGTTTTGTCTGTGACAATTGTCAGAAATTAATGTGACTAACTTCCACTTTTCTTCTTTTCACAAACTTAATTTTGGTAGAATTTTTAAGTGGGAGTTAGTTGCATTAATTTCGACTTTTCTATCAATATTAAGTTTGTGAAAAGTTGAAGTTAGTCATTCTAACTTCTGACAATATAAAAATTATTGTCAGAGACAAAACTTCAAGTTTTCTACATTTCTAGGTAACTGTTTTGGTAGAAAGTGGAAGTTAGTCGCACTAATTTCGACTTTTCTAGCAAAATTGAGTTTGTGAAAAGAAGAAAAGTTGAAGTCACACTAACTTCTGACAATTGTCACAGACTAAACTTCAACATTTCTACATTTCACAAACTCAATTTTCCTAGAAAAGTGGATGACAGAAACAGGATTCTGTAGTTTTCAGCATTCTCTTCTTAAGTACTTCTGTGTTGTTCCCCATGAATTTTCACAAGGTAAAAGATAAAATTTAACCCATTTCCTTTATGTCAACGCCTTTTGATGCCCCAAGAGATAATGGCCATAGAAAACATTGCGGAAATGAAGAAATTGCTTTTGACAAGCAAAAGGGAACAATTTTATCTAGTTAACTGTGATGTAATTTTGGACAAACATCAATTTTTGGTAGGTGTTGGTATAAAATCTCGTAACTACGGCTCGATTCAAACAGTAGTTACAAGATTTTATAACAACACCGACGGTTTGTCAAAAAATCTAGTCTATCTTTAGAACTAAATTCTTTGCTTTTTCTTCATTTCCTGTAATGTTTTCTATGTTGATAGATCAAAAAATGCAAAATTTTATTTACTTGTAATTGTCCTCTGCAACATCTTTAAATTTGGAACAGTCTAAAATTTTGCCGTTTGGTAATTGGTTAATGAACTCATGAGACAAATTTCTCCATTGTACCATTGTGTACCATGTTAAAGCGCATTAACCTTTTCCCAAACAACAGCAAATTTTAGGAACGCTTCAATTTGAAAGCTGTTGCAGATCTAAAGAACGAGGGCAGATCTAGGGGTGGGGTCAGGGGGTCATGACCCCCCCCCCCCCCCCCTTGGAATTGGCCGAAAATTGAATTTTGACTATATAACTTCTTATTAATAGTTGTCATTTGGGCTTTGACCAATCCCCCCCCCCCCCCCCCCCCCCCCACCCCCCTGGAAAAAAATACTGGATCCACCCTTGAAGAACATATAAAAGGTACCAGGTCTTGTTTGGGAAAAGGGTTAACTTGTAACTCCTAGACCACAAAGGCAATTAATGTAACTTTTCTGAAAAAAAAAATGAATGTGAAAACAATAATTTAATATCAATATACATCATGCAAAAGTTTTCTTTACAGAACACTGAGACTGTCTTTGGCAGTATGACTTGTTTTATAGGGGGATGCATGGGCGTAGCATGAAAACAAGTCTGACTTATAAAATTTTTCTTGGGGAGACCCCCATGAACCACCCTCGTGAAGGGGGATACCTACCTCTCATGCTCTCCCTCTCGCGCCTGGTGCTCTTGCGTAATATTCATAAATTTCTGGCTACACCCATGAGATGCTCCAAACCTAATTAGGTTCAATGAACAGATAAAAATTTCCAGCTGCAGACAAATTTCTTCATTTCACCATAATAAAGCATAAAACATGAAGGTTTGTAACCCCACAGGAAATGTTAACTGAAAACAAAATGTAAAATGCAGGACAATTACAGCCATAAATTGTAATAAAGACAGAATGGGAATTGTAAAATTCCCGACATTGTTGTAACTGCATGTTCAAACAGTTTGTGATATCCTTTTTTGTCGAATTTTCATTAATTCTTTCTCAAAATGATCCTTGGCTTTTGAGACTTTTATGAAACCCACATAGAAATTCTTTGGAAAAGAACTTGGGAAAATTTAAAAGAAGTGATAACATTAACAGTTTTATGCCTATTTAATAAAAAATTAATTTTCCTTCAGCATTTTCTCAAACAGCCTCTGGTTTTTACAGCTCCAAGAAAGGAGGTTTCGGAAAGCTTTACGGAAAATAATAATTGCAGACGACCAAAACTTACTCTTTTTGACTCAATGCTTTCCATCCTATGCTGTTCCATCCTTGGAAACCCCGCGGTCATAGCTACGCTACATGAGGTCATGTAGCGTAGCTATGACCGCGGGGTTTCCGAAGATGATGCTGTTCTAATACACTGCTTCTTGTAAATTTGATTTTTTACTCTACAATTCCTGTGAAATTTGGCCAGTCTTTCATTTTGTCATTTGGGAAAGGCTCAGAGGACAGGAATACATGTTTTACCTATTTCTAAACAGTGACGCCTTTTGACACACTCCATTGCAAAAACTTGAAAAATATTGAGGTAAAAGAAGAAAATGACGGTTATCAGCATTTTTAGCTCGACTTTTCGAAGAAAATGAGAGCTTATACTGTCACCCGGGCGTTGGCGTCGGCGTTGCAACAAAGGTTAAAGTTTTTTCAAACATCAATGACTTCCATACTATCAAAGGGATTCAACCCAAACTTGGAATACTTATTGGCCATCACACCCTCTACCTTACTACCAGGGCCCATGACCCTGACTCCACTATATTTGGAGTTATGCCCCCTTTATACTAAGCAACTTAGAAAGTCGAGCGTGCTGTCTTCGGACAGCTCTTGTTTTCTTTTGTCTCAATATTTTTTGTGCTTATACACTCATAAACATTGTCTACATTTTATATCAACTGCATATTTTGTTATCTGCATCGCTCCCATTTTGAAAAAGTTCAAATTTTTGTTGTTTGGGAAACTGTTAAATGGACCTGTTGCTCAGAAATACATAGAAAACATCTAAATTTGAATTGACTTGAAGGGAAGTGACTGATGTCATACTATTGAAAATGTAACTGAAGTTACCTCCCTTGTATCTTGTCTGGCAAGTAAGATTTGTCTAAAATTCTGAGAATAAGCAGGTCAAAAACTAGTCATGTTAGGGAAACGGCCTTCTCAGATAATCTCTAAATATAACGGAATAGTGTTTTCCACCTTTGTCTCATTGTTTTCTGTGCTAAAACAGGTAGCTTTTCTGATTTTAATGACCTTGTGACAACTTTGGGCTACAATGGACCAGTGTATACTTTGTGTTTTTGGAAAACCTTTTGTTTTGTTTTTTTTTTTTTCTAAAATTCTGAGTATAAGGCTAAGGAAAATAATGTTGGAAATGAAGAAATTGCTTATAGCAAGTACTGTCTTCATTTCCCACAGTGTTCTCTATCCAGCATGGCCAAAAGATGTAAAATTTCTTTCAATTATAACTGTCATCAGCAACATCTTTGAATCTGGCTTTGTCTTAAATTTTGCCATCTGGTAATTGCAAAGAATTTCGTGCTAAAAATAGACTGGGTTTACTGTTATGTTTATATAAAACGCAGTAACTGTTGTTCTTATAAATCTCGTAACTACTGCTTGATTCAAGCCGTAGTTACGAGAGTTTATAACAACACATACGAAATACTTCAGTGTTTGTCCGAAGTTACGTCACGGTAAACTGGATGAAATTGTCCCCTGTTGGTTAACCAATTATGTTCTGTATCATTTCAGGGCCAACAAAAGAGTATGACAAGGGAAGATAGATTCTGATACATCTTTCAAGGACCATGGCTTAGACCCATCACAAAATTATTCGACAAAACTATGGTGTCTATGTCTCCATATTCGACCTTGCTCGACCTCAGCGCGACCTCTGACCTTCAGGGTGATGACTCCGCCTCCAGTTCAATCATCCGCAGTCAGAGTCTCCATGGTTACCAGTTGCCAGGCAACAGTAATGCGTCTGGCGACTATGCCAATTTGAGCCATCTGGGTCCTGTTGGAAGCTTGGAGGATTTTCAGCGATTTAAAAACGGGTATGAATGTACATCATCACGATTTGGAAGTCTTGAGCGACCAGCAAAAAGCGACCTTCATATTCATAAATCACAACTTTCTGGTAGTAAATCTAGTCTGTTTAATGAAATTGAAGCTGCAATGAACAATGTGAACAGTCTCGATCATGATGTTGACAATCAGAATGGTGAAATTCATAACAATGATGATAATGATATTCAAAATGGTGATATTCATGAAGGTTATGATAACTATGACGGGAATGACACATTTATCAATATGGACGAAAACGAAGATGATAATCATGTTTATATGAAAATTGATGTGGAAATTTTACCATCGGAGCAGAGATTCGGTTTCTCAGTTATGGGAGGTTCAGATGAAGATGTTTCACCAAGAATAGATAATATATCTAAAGGTAGGATTGGTTTTATTATCAATTTCATTATCTTAATTCCATACATTGATGCATTTTGAGGCTCCTCAAGACAAAAGGCTGGAGAAAACACATGTTGAAAATGAAAAAAAAAATGCTTGTGATGCTTGGGCGGCACGAAATTCCCAAATTTACCCAAATCTACCCAAATCTACCCAAATCTTACCCAAATCTACCCAAATCTACCCAAATCTTACCCAAATCTACCCAAATCTACCCAAATCTTACCCAAATATACCCATATCATACACAAATCAAGCAAACTGTTCGACATATTTCAGTTTTTAGTTACAGAAAAAACGGAAAACAAATGTTTCTTAACAATAATATCGTCGTTGTTACTGCAAAACGTGATCAGTTTCTCAACATTTTGATTTTTAGATATTCGCTAAGATCTCTTCAAATCCAGACTTTTCCCAGTGTTTTCCGAGTGGCCGACTGCCTTGGCGCAAGAAAAACACAAATTCTTAAATTCGAGGGAAGCGCAACCTTGGATCCACGTATTGGTGTAAATTAAAAAAAAAGCTGTGACAATTTACTTTAATACAGGTTGAGAAAATTGTGATATCATCGTTACAACAGTTAATCCGATTATTGTCAGAATAGTTTAACCTTTTTTCCCAAAAAGAACCCAGTTTTATGTGCCTTACAGAAAACAACAACAACGAAAAAAGACAAATGTTTAGACAAGAAGCGAAAATGCTGATAAACGGCATTTTCGTATTTTACCTCAATATTGTCTTCGCTATATATTGTACATAAATCTTATCTTCATAGATCTATTTCTATTTTGTTGCTCTAAGACAGAAAAGTTAAAGCAATAGAATAGCAATGGAATGGTGGTTAAAAATGCATACGGTAATTCTACACCTCGGCAACAGACAACGACCGACCAAGGGATAGAAATGAACGTACCCGGTAATACAACAAAAATGCGATTGATCAATACACAGTGTATTTTTTTTTATTGAAAAATAAAAAATAAATCGGCAATGTAAGAATTCCTACTAGATCTATGCTCAGGACAATTATAGAACTGTAATAGATCTAATTCCTCAATGATTTAATTAAATGTGGAAAAAATTAATTTCCACAAATACAGAACATAATTATAATCATATATTTCGGGAAAAATCTCATAAGATTTGGGTAGATTTGGGTAAGATTTGGGTAGATTTGGGAAGATTTGGGTAGATTTGGGTAAGATTTGGGTAGATTTGGGTAGATTTGGGAGTTTCGTGCTGCCGTGATGCTTCGTAGCACAGAAGACCAAACAAGGTTGAATTACATTTACTCGAAATTGTCGTCTCAAACACCTTGCACCCATTCTCTTATAATGACACCTAATTTGAGACCCCAAGCAGTTTCTACATTTCCCACACTGATTTCTAGCACAAAAGATGTGCTGATGCCTAAATTTTTAACATGGCCTATCCAGTTAAGCACCCTTTTGCATGGAAGGTTTTATATCGTTGCTTTCCAAAAAAAACTCATAACTGCAACTTAAAACGAACTGCACTTATGAGGGTTTTGTTAAAAAGCATGGATAGTGTTTGTAATAGAATTGGCTTGGGAAAACATTGAGACAAAAGAAGAAACTGCTGATGACCAGCAGTTTCTCCTTTTGTCTCAATATTTTCTGAGCTATATTCTACACGAATTCTATCTTTAACAACATCAATATTGTCATCAACAGCAGCTTTTGAATAGGACCACCTCTCAAATTTGTCGTTTGGAAAAGGGTTGATAATTTGAAGGACGAGACAAACAAGTGATTCTGTCAGACTGTTACATTTAAAACAAGATGGATGACTTCAGAAATGAGATGTAAAAACCCAGGTTATGGATAGAGTTGACTTTCCAACATGCAATCTCGACATTATATAACCATTACTTCCATTAGTCTGTGAAAACTTGGAATTTGGTCATCTGTCAGATGGGGAGGCTGAGTAAACATAGCTGTCTTACTTAACCCATTATCAGACAGCAAATTTTTAGACTGTCCCAATTTGAAAGGTGTTGCAGACGACAATTTCAAGTTTATGAAATTTTAAAAAGCTTTCCATTTTAGGTTAGAAAACATTGTGAAAAAAAAGAAATTGCTTGTCATAAGCAATTTCTTCATTTTTCACAATGTTTTCCCAAGCCTTTTCTTTTGAAGAAGTCAAATGGCGTCACTGTGAGATGGGTTAACCCTATACCAAATGACCAAATTTCAGAGAGGTTCAAATTCAAAGCAGTTGCTTGCAAGCAAATTAGTTTGTTAGAATAGGAAAATACACGGTGGGGATTGTGCATGATGGGATGGATAACGACTACCGACAATAGGGAACGATTTTATCAAGTAAACCGTGACGTAATTACTAGGGATGGGAACGAGTACCCAATTAATCGAGTACTCGATCGAACGTCCGAGTATCGATTACCAATATCACTAATCGAGTAATCCGAAAGAAAAAATAATATCAGCAGAAAAATGAAAATTCGTTTCCAAACTCAAGAAGTTGAAAATATCGATCGCTCTTTTCCAACACTTTACCGTGCAAAGGGTAGAGTACGTAACACCTGGTCGTCTGCTGATTATCTATTTTATCCTTATTTGCAACCAAGTGCCGACATCTATTGTTCTCGCTGTCAAACAATGTCATAAATTTTCGCACCTTCGCCGCTCTATACGCTGATTTCGGGCGATGCATTTTAATTGGACGTCCGTAAGATTTACCTAGAGTTGATTGCTTAATGCAATATTCAAACAGCCGATTATTGGATTATCGTTAAGATTTTATTCTATTGCTCTCATTCCCGATTACACGCAAATAAATTCAAGAAAGTCTAACAATGCTTTCCTCTAAGTCTATAGTGACTTGTGTATATCTCACAACATGCGTAAATATTACGAATGCTTTGGAGATAAATAACAACAACATCCTTGCGGATTCTTTTTA
This sequence comes from Fragum sueziense, assembly GCA_963680895.1. Lineage (NCBI taxonomy): Eukaryota > Metazoa > Mollusca > Bivalvia > Cardiida > Cardiidae > Fragum > Fragum sueziense. The sequence goes on along the minus strand of OY804593.1, from coordinate 3,044,110 downwards.
TTTTTCACAAGTTTAAATGAAAGTTTTTGATACTTTCTGTAATTCTCACCACATATCTAACAATTGTCCACTTTTCTCAAATAAAGTACTGATCAAATGTTATCTAAAGAGATATTCACACCGAAGATATGCTGCTTAAATCGCTTATGAACATGTTGGAAAACACCGATACTATAACCAAACTACGACGTTTCTATCCGAGTACTCGATCGGAAGGGTGACCGAGTACTCGATTAGTAAAATTGGTACTCGTTACCATCTCTAGTAATTACGGACAAATAAATAATATTTCGTTGGTGTTGTTATAAAATCTCGTAACTACGGTCAAACCGTAGTTACGAGATGTTATAACAACACCGACAGTTTATCAAAACATAACGGTTTAACTCAGTCTATTTTTTGCACAAAATTTGATGTCAACTCGCCTCGCTTCAGGTAAGACATTTTGCAATAACTCTGTTATTTCTGTATCAATTTTCAAGCGGTTTGCTGCATGTACCCCGCCTTATCAAGCTCTTTCATCGGATGTATGACATATTAGATAACTCATGATACTTTTTCCGAAATATTGTCCCAACGGACCAGACAGGGAAATGGTAACAACTACGGCCAAATTAACCACGCTTCAGGTAAGAATTTGTGCAATAACTTTCTTATTTCTTCATCAATTTTCATGCGGTTTGTTGCATGTACTCCGTCTTACTGAGCCCTTTTCTCAGATGTATTATTTATCTGGAACTTCCCTGTACTTTTCTCAAAATCCGATCCCAACCGACTAGAAAAAGGGCCTGAATTTTTTGTCGTTTTTCTGGTCGGTTGGGATCAATTTTTGGACAAAGTACAAAGATTCTAAAAACAAGTCATATATCCGAGGAAAGAGCTCACTAATGCGGGGTACATGCATCAAACCGCTTGAATATTGGAGCAGAAATAAGAAAATTATTGCACAATTTCTTACCTGAAGGGAGTCAAAATTTGTCCGTATACTTCATATTTGTTATCCATCCCATCATGCACAATCCCCACCGTGAAATAGGTAGTTACAAAAATACTGACAGAAATGGAGGAAATTCTGTGCATCATCTCTTTTAGCCCCAATGGCTGAAAGCCAGTGAGCTATTGTCATGATGTTGTGTCTGTCATGTGTCTTTCCGTGCTTGCATGACTCTGAGTGTAGGTATTCTTTTTCTTTAAACATCTTCTCTATTCAAACCAGTGGGCCAGGATGGGGCTAATCAGACTTGAGATAATTTCTTGAAATAACCATTGAGCCAATCTGGAACAAACTTGGCATGAATATTTCTTCGGCAATCCTTTCCAATATTGCTCATGAATTTTTGATTTGCCAAAAAATGAGGATGTGGCATGGCAGGGCTCATCAGTTTTGAAGAAATCATGAGATAATCCTTTAATCAAAGCTAGTGGAGCTATAAACACCCTATTGGGCTTCTTCTTTCTATAGTGTTTACTAAAAGAAATATTTATCATACCTAAAAAGTAATAGAGAGCTCAAGATTAAAATTAAGGCAAAATACTAACAATTTTAAGGTTAATCCATTCTTATATGTAGGCCGCGGCCTTAGCGCAGTTGGTAGCGCATCTGACCCTCATTCGAGAGGTCCCGGGTTGGTTACCCGGCCGCGGCTAATACCCTTTCTGACAAAATTGTCACCCACCAATGGGTTTGAAATCGTTAACCTAAGTGGGCGAGTAGCTGGAGGCTCGGTAAGGGTGTTGTGGTAGTACTGGTTTGAGACACAACAGGAATCCATTGGTAGGTGCTCCAGCCGCCGCGATATGACCCTGGTAGTTGAAAACGGCTTAAAACCCCAATAAACTCAAACCATTCTTATATGTGACTCCTATGTTTTTTGACTCCCTCCAAAAAAAAGCTTTGGAAAACAATGCGGAAAATGAAGAAATTGCTTGTTTTGAGAAATTTTGTCATTTTCCGAATTGTTTGCTACCGGAATACTGTCAAATTTTAAAATTTCATCAAATCTAAGTTATGGTCTGCAACTTCTTTCAATTTAGAACACCCCAAAATTTGACGTCTGGTAATCGGTCTAAGGTACATAGACTCCATTGTAAATGCTCTCTTTCGCCATCAAATGGTTAAGCAGTTATTTTTATGGAGTAATAAAATGAAAATACCTCAATTATGAAACAAAATGTCAATTTGTGAAGCATGCTGAAAATTTGTCAGCCGAAAATCAAGGAATACAACAATTACTGTATTTGCTAATGCTAGGGGGGTCCAGACGCCACTGAGACCCATTATAAGACCCCCCCCCCCACACACACACACACACACACACACAAACACAGAGCTTGATCTGTCCTTGTAACCCTTTTCCAAACAAAGTTTTGACGTCCATTAGTTCAGGAAAACTGAGTCGAAAGAAGAAAATGCAGGTGGACAACATTTTCTCCTTTTGCCTCAATATTTTCTGTGCTATATTTTACACAAATTATAGCTTCATTAACATCCATTTAATGAACTGCAGAAGCTTTCATATTCAAATGTTGGAAAATGTCATTGTTGGGGAATGGGTAAACCCTTTCCCACGCAAGCCTTAATGGATTGAATGTCCTTTCTCTACAATACTTGGGAAAACATTAATTGAGGACAAGGTATCAAACACAGACAACTAGTATGTTCTTCTTTTGCTTTGATATTTCCATACTACTGGGTATACAAATCCTTTAATATCAACACAAATTTCGTCACATGTAGCAACTACAATGTATTTAATTGACCCCCCTAAAATTCTGCTGTTTTGGGAATGGGCTAGTAAACTGTGCCATGTTTCCATCTTAGAATAATGGTAGAATAATTATAGAGCAAGTCCTGCTAATGAATACCGAAGCTAAAGAGAATCAATATGAAACACAAATCTTAATACTGGGTTGGACTAATCATTGCTTTTCTTCAGAAACCTCATAACTGCAGCTTGTTTTAAGGTAGAATACGCCTAATGGCAACTTTATAAATTGGGGTGACAAACCCTTCTGTCTGATAGTACATTATATTAGACATCTATATGTGCAATATGACAGAAATTCGTCCAGAGGTTTACTAGAAATTTGATTTTCCCTTATCCCACCCCCAACATACAAAATTCCAATATGGCGGCCACCACTCAAAGCAAAACAGTATCTGAATTTTGGATATTAACACATTAAATGTGTCTAGATATTGGTCTTTATAATCAAAAACATGTTTACCCGTCGTCTGATGTGAAATGATATGACCCATGTGCGCATATGAGAGATATGTTGTTAAATTACTGCGTGCTTATTTAAAAATAAAGCCTCTTTATTTCCTAGTTTGAAATTTATGCCTCTGAAACAAATGTTGACAGTGCCAGAAATAAGTTCATGCACTCTCTAAAATCGATATCAAAATTATTCGTATATGTGTAGGAACACGATAAAATCCACATAAGTACATTTTATCCGTCAAAATTTGAAAAAATATAAAGGTAATTCTTAGTGCCCTCATACTCTCGAACGCACTATTTCTTTCTCCAAATAAGTCAATGCCCCAAATGAAGGGAACTGTAGCCCATATCTAACTATATGCTTATAACTAAAACCCAAACGTTGTATTAGACTTTCAGAAGTTGGTTAATGATAACATATCAGTTGTGATTTCGTATGACTTTCACCATTTTAACCCTTTACCAAGTAACCAATTGAACATCGCTATTTGTAAAAAGTAATGCAAATTTACAAAATTGTACTTAATCTCTTTTATAGTCTATTACAGCTTCCTTATACCACTTCTTCTGGATTGCATATTGAATCTAAGGACTTAAATGGAAAAAGAATCTAAAAAGGATCAAATCACGTAAAAAACCATGTTACAATTAAGTTACAACGAGTTTGCACTTTTAAATAAGGATCGACGGCGAAGAAATGATGAAAATCGAGTGGGAATGTCTGAACAATGATGATCTCATCCACGCGTCATTCTCAAACGATAGGCGTTTGATCACCACATTATAGATTTCATTAGAATACATGTATGTGTCTTCGATTGTACGTTTTTTTAGCTCCACTGGCTGAAGGCCAGCGGGGCTTATGTCATGGCCCTGTGTCCGTCGTGCGTGCGTGTGTGCGTCCGTGCGTCCGTGCGTCTGTCCGTGCGTAAACAATTTTCAAACATCTTCTTCTCCAAAACTACTGGACCAATTTCAACCAAACTTCACACGAATCATCCTTGCATGAATCTCTACCAAATTCCTTCAAAAGAATAAAATCGGTGCAGAACTTGAATTTTAATTAATTTAATTGAATTAATTTTTTAAAAATCTTTAAAAATTCTTCTTCTCCAAAATTACTGGACCAATCTCAACCAAACTTCACAGCAATCTTCCTTGCATGAATCTCTACCAAATTCCATCAAAAGAATAAAATCGGTGCAGAACTTGAATTTTAATTAATTTAATTGATTTAAATTTTCGAAAAATCTTTAAAAATTCTTCTTCTCCAAAACTACAGGACCAATTTCAACCAAACTTCACAGAAATCTTGCTTGCATTAATCTCCACCAAATTCCTTCAAAAGAATAAAATCAGTGTAGAACTTGAGTTTTAATTAATTTAATTGATTTGAATTTTGGAAAAATCTTTAAAAATTCTTCTTCTCCAAAACTACTAGACCAATTTCAACCAAACTTCACAGAAATCTTCCTTGCATGAATCTCTACCAAAGTCCTTCAAAAGAATAAAATCTGCGCAGAACTTGAATTTTAATTAATTTAATTGATTTAAATTTTCGAAAAATCTTTAAAAAAATTCCTTCTCCAAAACTACTAGACCAATTTCAACCAAACTTCACAGAAATTTTTCTTGTATGAATCTCTTCTTAATTCCTTCAAAAAGATTAAAATCCATGCAGAATTTGAATTTTAATTAATTTAATTGAATTAGATATTCGAAAAATATTTAAAAATTCTTCTTCTCCAAAACTACTGGACCAATTTCAACCAAACTTCACAGAAATCTTCCTTGCATGAATCTCTACCAAAGTCCTTCAAAAGAATAAAATCTGCGCAGAACTTGAATTTTAATTAATTTAATTGATTTAAATTTTCGAAAAATCTTTAAAAAAATTTCTTCTCTAAAACTACTGGACCAATTTCAACCAAACTTCACAGAAATTTTTCTTGTATGAATCTCTTCTTAATTCCTTCAAAAAGATTAAAATCCATGCAGAATTTGAATTTTAATTAATTTAATTGAATTAGATATTCGAAAAATATTTAAAAATTCTTCTTCTCCAAAACTACTGGACCAATTTCAACCAAACTTCACAGAAATCTTCCTTGCATGAATCTCTACGAAATTCCTTCAAAAGATTAAAATACGCGCAGAACTTGAATTTTAATTAATTTAATTGATTTAAATTTTCGGAAAATCTTTAAAATTCTTCTACTCCAAAACTACTGGACCAATTTCAACCAAACTTTGCAGAAATGTTCCTTGCATGAATCTCTTCTTAATTCCTACAAAAAAAAGAATAAATTCTGTGTAAAACTTAAATTTTGATTAATTAAATTAGATTAATTTTTTGAAAAATTGTTTTTTCCAAAACTATTGGACCAATTTTAACCAAACTTCACACGAATCTTTGTTGCATGAATCTCCTTTAAATTCTTTAAAAAAGAAATAATTTCCGTGTAGAACTTAAATCTTAATAAATTTAATAAAATTAAATTTTCGAATAATTGTTAAACAATCTTCTTCTCCAAAACTACAGGACCAATTTCAACCCAACTTCACAGGAATCTTCCTTGCATGAATCTCTTCCAAATTCCTTCATGATCGGATGAAAAGCTTGGCCGCTGTGGGCTAGGCTTATTTTTCGCTATATGAAACAGTGTAATTTTAACAAAATTTTAAAAACATTTCTGCTTCTTAATTACTTATTGGATTTCATTCTGGTGTAGCATGAATCTTCTTTGGATAGACCTTTATTGTATTCCTTGAAGAAGATTGTAGTCTAAATGTCTAAAAGCCAGTGGAGCGATACAGGGCCATCTTGGCCCTCTTGTTTTTGGTATGTTGAGCAGGCCAGTATTAATGGAAGAAACAAGATTTATAAATACTACAATTTGTTTCCTAAATAGGAAGTTTCATTAAGGTTTACGAACTGAGAATGAAATGCAGAGCCAGAGGCGAAATTTGAAAAGGGTCAGTTATTCCTAAACTGTGTTACATTTCCATTCCAAATACAAATATAAGCATTTTGTATGGTTTAGAATTTTGAATTAATGCATACTTACAGAAATATTTGACTAAAATGTTCAAAATTACCTCCGTTTCATATGGAAATAGAGTAAAATAATGTTTGTAAATTATTTTCTTCTTGAAGCATAATCTTGAAATCCGGCCTGGTGAATCAACTTATGTGATGGTTATTTACAAGTGTGTGTAATTTGATGCATTTCGTATGGCCAGAAAGTGGTGTTTTCATTCTCAGTTCGTAAACCTTAAGTATCAGTTTCTAATCACAAACAAACTGATGATATCAATCAAAATTATATAAAATTACACGAAAAATGTCTCTGAAAAGTTGATGTTAAATGGAGAATAATACCAGAAAAAGATATTCAGGGTGTATTCGGGGAATTTTATTTTACAAAGGGAAGTAATATTTAGCAATATTGTTGCTAAAAATAGATACGGAAACTGTTGACATTTGTCGAAAATGTACGACAATAGTATTGTCCAGCAAGATTAACCTGGGACAACTTAATTTTCGTGCGTTAAGTCCGTTAGTTGAGCGTCTAAACAAAACAATGCCGAATATAGGTCATTACATATGCAGATGTCCCGGGTTAATCTTGCTGGACAATAAATATGCATTAGAATTATTCTACCTTAAGGGTCAGTTACGAGGTTTTCAGGAAAAGTAGTAATAAAATATCCCGTGGTAATTCTTGAGATATTTGAGCATGTTTGCATGCGTTTATCTACTTAGAACAAAATAAAAGACTTCCTAAGGAAGTTTTTCTCTGACCTTTCGGTATTTTCTTCTTTTCTCACAATGGGAAATGGAAACCATGGCTTGTTTAAAGGCTACCAAGCTTGGCAGTTTATTGCACCGTATATTGGAAGAAAATCATTAAATTAACATGTTTTATAAAAGATCCGCCAAACTCGGTTGTTTTAAAAGTTTTATTTGCTTTTCTTTACATCATTGAAAAACTGATTTTCGAGAAAATAAAGATCGGCAATTTCCGTAAAATTGCCACGGATTGACGTCATCAATGGCTTGACTCCGCCCCCATTCTAGAGTAAGAGGTGTCTGACAAAGATAATGTGTTCGACTTTTCTGTCATATAGCGAAGTCTCAGTTTTTATCCATTTCTCGATCGTAAGAGTAATACAGACAAACTTAAACCGTTCTTTGGCACATTCCTTAATTCACTTACGACCTATTCTTTGACTGTTTTAACATTTTTTCTAACATTTACTGAGGACGAATTCCGTGTTTTGAGTATCGATTGGGGAAGTCGCTTTATGACAGAAAAGTCGGACATTTAACTTTTTCAGAAATTTCAGACTTTCCGGGAAATGACCCATGACTGCCCGTTTCTCCCGCCATGACGTCATTCAGTGGCCAGTATGACGTCATAATTTCAAGTCAGAAGTTTAGCGTATTTTCTTCGGCAAAGATCGGAAAAGACCATAATATCCAATTTAAAAGACGAAATAAAAACACTTCTAATGTTGGAAAATTGTAGAAACTTTGATATTTGGTTAATAGTAAGGTGTTCTTTCGGCACAAGACTTTAATTTTGCCAATCATCGGACACTTTAAGAAAGGCTTAAATAGCTTATTACAAGCAATTTCTTCGTTTCCCACAATGTTTTCTACCCCCAAAGACCAAAAAAATATACATATATTCACTGGAATTTGGAACAGTCGAAATTTTGCAGTCTGGTAATGGGTTAAGGAATAGAATCAATATGAAACACAAATTGTAAATGCTCTGTTGAGCTACAGTACCCTTTGGCAAAGTTCAAGACGTTATGGACCTAATTTGCTGGTGCCTTTCTGGATATTTATCCACCGCGAAATCATGACTGTGACAAGACACCAAAATTTTCGTCTGCCATCAATAATTTGTTTTTCAACTGATATTTAAAAGATCCTTTACATTTAATAAAATCCTGGTGTTTCCTACCTTGTCAGCTTTTTATACGCCCAAAGGGTCGTATTATGTTATGGCCCCGCTCGTCTGTCTGTCCGTCTGTCCGTCCGTCTGTCCGTCCGTCTGTCTGTCCGTCCGTCCGTTAGCAATTTCTTGTGTGTGCAACTCCTCCTACAGTTTTGATCGGAATTTGATCAAACTTGCCACAATTGATCTCCATGGTGTCTAGTTGTGCACCGCACTTACGGAATTCGGATAACTATTTTCGTTCTTGAATTATCTGCCCTTGAATTAAAAAATGCCCATTTTCTTGTGTGCGCAACTCCTCCTACAGTTTTGATCAGAATTTGATCAAACTTGCCAACCTGAATCTCCATGGTGTCTAGTTGTGCACACCGCTTACAGAATTTAGATAACTGTTTTCATTCTTGAATTATCTGCCCTTGAATTTAAGGAAAAATGCCCATTTTCTCAAAAATGCCCATTTTCTCCTGTGTGTTACTTCTACAGTTTCAACCAGAATTTAATCAAACTAGCCACAATGAATCTCTATGATGTATTTTGATAACTTTTCATGTTTTAATTATCTGCCCTTGAATTGAAAAAATGGCCAATTTTTAGCTCACCTGAGCACGATAGTGCTCATGGTGAGGTATTGTGATACCGCTGTGTCCGTCGTCCGTCGTCCGTCGTGCGTCAACCTTTGGCTTGTGTGCACTCTAGAGGCCACATTTTTTGCCCAATCAACCGAAATTTGCTCAGAATGATTGTCTTGATGAAATCTCGGACAAGTTCGAAATTGGGTCATCTGGGGTCAAAAACTAGGTCACGGGGTCAAATCTTAGAAAAACCTTGTGTGCACTCTAGAGGCCACATTTTTTGCCCAATCAATCTAAAATTTGCTCAGAATGATTGTCTTGATAAAATCTCGGACAAGTTTGAAATTGGGTCATCTGGGGTCAAAAACTAGGTCACGGGGTCAAATCTTAGAAAAACCTTGTGTGCACTCTAGAGGCCACATTTTTTGCCCAATCAACCTGAAATTTGCTCAGAATGATTGTCTTGATAAAATCTTGGACAAGTTCGAAATTGGGTCATATGGGGTCAAAAACTAGGTCAGGGGGTCAAATCTTAGAAAAACCTTGTGTGCACTCTAGAGGCCACATTTTTTGCCCTATCAATCTGAAATTTGCTCAGAATGATTGTCTTGATAAAATCTCGGACAAGTTTGAAATTGGGTCATCTGGGGTCAAAAACTAGGTCACGGGGTCAAATCTTAGAAAAACCTTGTGTGCACTCTAGAGGCCACATTTTTTGCCCAATCAATCTGAAATTTGCTCAGAAGGATTGTCTTGATAAAATCTCGGACAAGTTTGAAATTGGGTCATCTGGGGTCAAAAACTAGGTCATGGGGTCAAATCTTAGAAAAACCTTGTGTGCACTCTAGAGGCCACATTTTTTTACCAATCAACCTGAAATTTGCTCAGAATGATTGTCTTGATAAAATTTCGAACAAATTTGAAATTGGGTCATCTGGGGTCAAAAACTAGGTCACGGGGTCAAATCTTAGAAAAACCTTGTGTGCACTCTAGAGGCCACATTTTTTGCCCAATCAACCTGAAAATTGATCAGAATAATGGTCTTGATAAAATCTCGGACAACTTTGAAATTGGGTCATCTGGGGTCAAAAACTAGGTCACAGGGTCAAATCTTAGAAAAACCTTGTGTGCACTCTAGAGGCCACATTTTTTGCCCAATCAACCTGGAATTTGCTCAGAATGATTGTTTTGTTGAAATCTCGGACAACTTTGAAATTGGGTCATCTGGGGTCAAAAACTAGGTCACAGGGTCAAATCTTAGAAAAACCTTGTGTGCACTCTAGAGGCCACATTTTTTGCCCAATCAACCTGAAAATTGATCAGAGTGATTGTCTTGATCAATTCTCGGACAAGATCGAAATTGGGTCATCTGGGGTCATAAACTAGGTCATGAGGTAAAATCTTTGTAAAACCTTGTGTGCACTCTAGAGGTCACATTTTTTGTCCAATCAACCTGAAAATTGGTATACAAAAAGTTATATTATATCAGGTGAGCGCTTCAGGGCCAATGGCCCTCTTGTTACTGACAAGCCCCTCTCGGGCGTATATGCGCCGCTCTGCGAAGCTCTTGTTAAATCTGTCATATACTGACGTCAAATAAAAACGCCTCAGCCCTAATAGATGTCCAATTATTCAGTAAATCCGTTTTGAAATCACAAATGCTGATTTCCATCTGTAAATTTGATTATCTGTTGTTGAAAAATGATGATACAGAAATTATCATATTGTTTCAGTCTACTAAAAACGGCACATTTAAACAGAGTGGTATCAGAATTTCCATTTGAAAAGAAGTAGCGTATGGTGCAAACTTTACTTGCGACGACAAAAGATACCGTAAAACGTCTTATTTGGTGACCACAATTAGTGAACACTTAAACCCGACGTTGATTTCAACGTCTCAAGTCTGAAACGCATATGACGTTAACGTAAGATAGCTTCTTGTATAACAGGCGTTATTTGAGGTCTATCTGGCTTTGGCCGATTGGAAAATGTTTCTGTAGCTCTTACTCGTCGACCAAGATGCCTAATCGTGCAGTGCAAGACGTCAAAACGTCAGGCGGCTTGTTCTTGATTTTCCCATATTCGAAAATGGCTAAACTACGAGCTCTATTTTCAAAATAGTGTGTCTATTTCAAACATTACTTGCAACAACAACAGTTGCCAGAAAAACACTTATTTGGCCACCACATTTACCGATTATTCGACAGAACGTCGATCAAAACGTCACAAACCTGAGAGGTACATGACGTTAACGTAGAAAATTATCTTGCTTTACAGGCGTTACGTGAGGTCTAGTTGAGCGTGGCCGATCAATAAACGTTCGCAGAATTCTAACGTGTCGATCAAGACACCGAATCGAGAAACACAATAATGTTAAATTGTCTCGCGACTTGTTTGTGCATTCGTCGCATTCAAAAATGGCTATATTACGAGCTCCTTTTTTTAGGTCGGGAAATCTCTTTGAGATTTTCACGTCCTATAGCGATCCAACGCTTCTAACGCTTTTCTACGAAAACCTCGTATCTGCCGCTTGTTTTAATCTGCAGATATGAGGTTTTCGATATAATTTGGTCGCCGCGTAGTCGTTCAAAATGTCTGAGTCCGCCGAAAAAGTAGACCTACCTTTGAACAATTCAAAATTACTCAAATAACATAATCATCGTAAAGACTTTCATTTCCTAATTGTTTTATCAAAACAAAGCAGCAGTTTGCTCATAAGTGCGAAAACTATCAACTTCTCTTTTTGCCGGAAAGGTTGATTCGAACTATTCTAACTGGTGTGGCAGACTAGAGCAGACGAGAATTTCAACACCAAATTACTGCGCCTCACAGTTCGTGTAATCGGACATTTCCGTGAAGCACTCGTAGATTCACGAAAAATCTATTTATATCCTGACTCTAGTCGAGTCCTTCTCCTTGTTCAATCGCTATGCGCACAATCGCATTTTACAACACATGTATTTTATCGGGTTATACGCTCACGCAGGGCTCCGGAAAACCGATAATTTGCCGGTTTTGACCGAATTTTGAGTACGAAAACCGATTAGAATCACCAAAACTTGACAAAAATCGGTCCAAAAAAATTTACCTGTTAATCAAAATCAGATAAAAACCTAACATGTTCAAGGACAATCAAGGGTCTCACACATTACCTGCAGATAAACAAGTGTCAAAAACCGATAATTTACCTTCAGGCACAAGTCATTTGTGTAATCATCGTGTACATATCATCCAATTAAGCTTCACGCTTGACTTGACATATTTACGATAATCCAATCCAACATGGATGTGCTAGGATTTATTCTTATCTTGGGAAACCCTATCTTGTTCTATTTTTAGATATCTGAATATGAGCATTTTCGGTCTTTTGGAGTGGAAACAAATTTGCATATTGTGATATTTATGCTCTGACTTTTTGTTGTTTCAGACCCTTACCAAAACTTGCTTGAACAATAAAATAGAAATTACGTAAAAATAATACCATAATCCAATCGAATTAAATTGATTTTTTAAAATAAAACATAACATTGGAGTTATTACTAAATCTACAGTGGTGTCATGCTCGAAAAGTATCTGCAGGTCAAAGGTCACACAAAATGAAAATGGATGCCACGATTTTGATTTCCCATGTCTTTTTACTTGTTAAAGTGTAGAATTTTTCCCTATCATCGAACAATAAGGTAACTCACGAATGAATAGTCAGTCTATGTTCAAACTGGAAAGCTAAAAACGCAGGCGGGGGGGGGGGGGGGGGGGGCTTCCAAATGAAGGGGGGGGGGGGGGGGGGGTAGTCTGGACCGATTCAGAATCCAATATTTCCGGAGCCCTGCGCTCACGTGTTAACACTTCGAGGTGTAAAGCTAGTCTCCTATGCTTTGACCAACTAAAGTGTTACCGTAACGGCGTTGACGGACTTTGAGCCATCTTCAGTACATACAATGTAATTTTCGTAATTTATTCATCCTTATTTTTCCAGGCTTAGGTTTAACAGGAATTTAATCATCTTTCTTCGACCTGGGCTTGAGATATAGGCTATTTATGAGTTAATTGTAGGCCTCTGTCTCTGCAGATGATAGGGGTGATAGAGTTATCTCTTTCACAAACGACAGAAAGAACAATCCAAAGTGAAAGCTAATGCGAAAAGCAAAGAGGACAGCAAAAATAAAAAGAAAGCAAGATCTAGATTTGTGTGCAGAAAATACGAGCTCACTTTTTTTTCAAATTCTGAGTTTAACACACATATTATTAGAATTGTTGATCAATGTTTGTGGTCTAACCTTTACCATTATTTACAATCTATATTGTAAATTTAATTATCTAAATCTGGTCAGTTCTCATGTCACTTTTGTGAACCATATTAAATTTAACTTCATTCCTCATTCTGAATTTTGCTCAGAAATTTTCCCGTCATAATATACTGAGAGGCAAAAATAAGTATACATCCTAGTTCTCCCACCTTTTCTGAGAAAACGATTAATAGATTATGTACGATTTTTAAACTTCGCCGAAGGTGGTCGTTTATTGATGTAACATTGTCCGCTTATCGGTCTATCTGTCCCTTTTCCGTTGCAAATGCGTTTCATTTGAACAAACAGTGTCATCGAAAAAGGGGATTAAATCAATGAATTAATGCAAGCATTCACGTTGACATAACTCTGAAATTTACGCACGGATTTTGATAAAATTTTCAAAGAAAGTGCCTACTCACCTAGGAACATGCGTACATTGTTAGTGCTTTTCCATATTAAGATGCGTCACGGCAAAAGGGGGCTTGATACAAACAAGTTATCTGACATCACTTCTTCTAAATTCATTGTTGGATTTTGATAAAATTTGCACAGAATGTTCCTAGCTACCTGACTAAGTGTATAGAATGGCATGTTTCTTTCGCATCATGCTGTGTCATAGAAAAATGGGTCTTATTGCAAAAAGAGGCATATTGATCAAATTCAACCAGCCAGTGAGAATTGTGTTTTAATGTTAGAGAAAATTTAACGTTGTGATTTGTTTCGGTAAAGAAAGAAGAAATTAAAAACGGATAAACAGCAATATTTGATGATCCCCTAAGTCGCACGTGCAAAGTTTGCAAAATCGGCATAAGGCAAGAGTATGGGTAGTCAAGCGATTTCAGCTGAATTTATCAACACTGTATTATTGGACTATGGGTAGAAATAAAATGTACACAATTTTGAGTAGATATGATCGAAAATAAGCGGGAAAATTGACAAACAAAAAGTGTATACTTTCTTTTGCCTCTCAGTATATTAATATTTTTCATCGTGCAAAGTTTAACTTTTCCTAAGCAGTAGAATGTAAAACTGCTCTCAGGCCCGTAGGAAGCAATTTGATAAGGGGAAGGGCTCAAAACTCTGTCCGGGTTAGTGTCTGAATATCTTAAGGGCTAAATTGGCCTTTTCTTCAATTTTCTATGTAAAATGAGGAAAATTCGATATTTTTGGCCATCATTTGGGGCTTATCCCATCCCGTAGCCCCACCTGTGCCTACGGGCCTGCATAAAAAACGGAATACTGTTGCTACATGTAATGTCAAGTTTGTGTTGATAATTTAGATAAATATTAAAGTGACATTTCAGAATTTTTTGTCATAAATTTTACTTATATTTTTTTCTGAAAGAGCATATTCCTTATGAAAATTCTGAAAATTTCAAGCCAAAATATTGCGCCGTTTACGAGAAATTTATATTTTCGTGTTAAAATTGAACAAATTGTTGTTGACAACAGTTTGAATTTATATGCAATTTATCGATTATGTCTCAACTTTAAATGCGTGTTTCTCGCTTATTGGCAACAACTTAAAAAAACTAGTAGTATCTATACTCATTAGAATAACCAATCTTGGCATCAAGACATACTTTAAAAAATTGAAATTGGCATGAAATGTCCCTTTAATGTAAAGTTTAGCTGAAGAATTGTTGAAAGACAGATTGAGACAAAGAAAAAATGTTGAATATCAAAATGTTTTCGTTTTGCCACAATGTATCCTCAAACCTTTTTATAATGGATATCAAAATGATATAATGTTTTACAAACTGTTAACCCAGACAATTCATTTAGGCAGTCCATCCGTAATGAGATTCATGCGACGTCGGATCTTTTCTGACGACGCCGTAAATATTTTAACATACGGTTACCCGTTCAACACGGACACGTTACGGGTTAAAAGAAATCGACACTTTCTATCACCGAATGTTTACGACATCACCCGAAAAAATACGACATCGTGTAATGGATTTGGTTTATTGGGGTTTTACGCAGTTTTCAACTACTAGGGTCATATCGCGGCGGACCGTGTAATGGAGTAGATCCATATTGTTGACAATTACCCTTTCGTCTCAGGAGCCTATGATTTCTTTTCTAGAAATATCAAATTTTTGCTTAAGTTAACTCGGGAATAAGAGTATAAGGATTAATTTTAATGTGCAATCAGATAACAACATTGAGAATATTTTACGAATTCAATGTAAATTTAAGAAAATTGACCATTTACTGTATTTCGAATCCTCTGTTTCCCGACCTTCAGTACTATCAGTACTTTGATTAGAATTTAGTCTTGGAATCCTTCAATTCGGATGTTTCATAAGAAAATCTTTGAATTAGTGGTTGCCTATCCACTAACACATGTTACTGTGTAAAATGTGACACTTAAACTTCATCACGTGATGTACATACACGAAGCGCACGTAGAAAATGTGACAAGTCACCGGATATGGACATGTTAATGGATAGAAACGCATACTTTTTCATTTGCCGTGATTGTCGTCCAAAATGATGATATTCAGTATACATTTCAACAACATTGTAATATGCATAAGGAAATTAACGAAATATTTCATTGGAGCGTTTTTAATTGACGTCAGTATATATTTGAAAAAATGTGTCTCGTGGTTCCCTGCCATGTATTTCATCCTTTGGCCTCTAAAGAGTTTTGACAATGAGATATTCAGTAGTTGTATTGTTAGTTTCTCTCTTTTCTTTCTGTCTGCTAATAATGCTGAAAATTTTTGTCTTTCCTGGAAAATTAATTATATATTTTTATCATGCCTCCATGTCAAAAGATCAGGCAGGCTCGTAGGAAGCAATTTCATATTGGGGTGCCTCAAGCCCCAGTGTCTGAAAATGAGGGGGGTTGGGGGAGGGGGTGGAGGCGGCTTAATAATTAAAGAAAATTCAGCATTCTTGCCAACCTTGGGAGTCTTACCCCATCCCCCCCCCCACCCCTTCGCCCTCCTGTTCCTACGGGCCTGTCGTCTGCATATTGTTTTACTTGTCTCCGTACGTCTCTCTGTCCATTTGTCTGTCTGTTCTAAAACTTAGCATTGGCCATTTTAGGGGCATTTTTGTCTAACAAACACATCTTTCAATTCAATATGTAATGTCTCAAATTGGTATCGCTTCTAATAGGATTTAGTCACCGTCAGTGACAAGTTTTTATTTGAGTCACTTTCATGTCAGACGATAACAATCAGTGATAAATTATTTGCCATGGCAACAAATTAATTTGATTTTCAATATACTCACAGTCATCATAGGCTTTTAGTTTTTAGTTTGTGATTATTCCTGGTTTTCCCAGAAGGCTGAAATGTTTTACTGATGTTGTTTGTCAACAACCTTTTCCAAATTAACAAGTTTTTAGCATTGTTTTGTTTTCCAATGGATATTTGCAAGAAAAATTCAAATATATTTGAGATGTTGAAATCAAGGATCTTTTGGGAAAAGGTTTACTGTTTCTTTGAAAGAAAATCCTAATTCTTTCCAATACTTGACAATAGTGATTGTGAAAATGATGATGTTTGGGGCCATTTATCAGCATGAAAAATGACATGGCAGAGCATCTCTAGCTATTAGCTAGAGATGCTCTGCCAGGTCATTTATTGTGAGCTGTAAGATGCCTTTTTTGGTAATTATGAATTGTCAGAAACACACGATGAGGCTAATTGTAAGACCAACATTACCATAACACTGATTCCCAGGTGGCAAGATTTGAAAGCTGCAGTAGATGACAAAATTGACGATTATTAAAGTAGTCCACCCCAAACGAGGTTCAGACAACATCTTTTTGCTAGGGATAATGCAAAACACCATGCAAGCAACTGTACAGGCTTGGACTGTCTGTACATTGTTCTGTGCTTCCTTGTAACCCATTACTAGATGGATTTTTTTTAGAACTGTCTAAATTCAAATGAATGAAATTTTATCTTTTCATGGGGGCTGGGGGGATGTGAGTGGTATTTTGGGTGGAAACTATTTTGGGGAATGAAGAAATTGCTTGTCACAAGCAATTTCTTCATTTTCCAAAACATTTTCCTAAGCCTCTTAATTTGTTGGGTGTCAAAAAGTATCATTATGTGGGAATTGGTTAAACGAAACAATAGACTTAAAAGTACAGAAGATTTTTGACAATTCAACTTATAACTCAATTAAAGAAAATAATGTCGATGGAAATGAAGCAAGATTTAATTTCCGCGGGGATCGTTCTGCCAAGTTGTGTAGAAACAAACGTGTTAATGGCATTTTGATGTGTCTAGCTGCTTTGTCTCTTTGCTTCCTTTAACCCATTCCCAAACGACAAAATTTAGAGTGGTCCAATTTGAAAGCAGTTGCACTCGACAAATTATATGTGAAAAAAGGTAGGATATTTGTATATGTTGTGCCGATTTTAAGATTATTGCCTAAATTCGAAATTGGGCATGCCCAATTTCGAAATTTGGCACGGAACTTTGCCCAATTTCGAAATTGGCCATCCATTTTCGAAATTATGATTCAGTAAGTTCCGTGTGTCATGCAGAACTATTTCTGTCGATCTTTTTCGACGATTTATTGATAATTGAATCATACAAACGCCCGAAATGTTAATATTATTTACGGTTTACTGCGAAACTGCCATGCAGAACTATTTCTGTCGATTTATTGTCGTGTTTTCCTCAGTGATTTATTGATAATGAATCAAACGACGTCCGAACTGATTATTTTTGCCTATTTGTAAGGTTTACTCTGATTTTTTACACTTCCTACGTACTCGTTGCTGCGGCGGATCAAGGATGTCTGTGATGGGATTCGAATTTACAAATAGAGAGGTTCGTTTGCCCAGTATTGCAGTGGCGTAGGAAGGTTTACAATATTGGGGGGGGGATTGTTAAAGTGAATGGAAAGGTGGGTGTATTATGGAGGCATAGGGGGCCCTTTTCTAAACTATGGGGGGCAGCACCCCCCACCCCCTCTTCCTACGCCTATATATTACACAATTTTGACTGAATTCAATTCGGAATTTCTGCTTTGAAATGAAATAATCAGGCTGCAGAGACATTGGCAGATTCAGAGGGGTTCGGGGACGGGCGAATCAATATCCTCTGAAGCCTAATTATTTTGATTTCATGCAAAAATTCAGTCAGAATTGTGTCATAATAGGAATACGGCAACATTTTATCTGAATTTTCTGATAGAATTAGGTCACAGGATAAATGATGCCATCATTACGTTGCGAGGTCGTACTGTAAGCGGAATCATGCATACTTAGTAGAATGATTATAATAGTATAAGATCCATTTCTCATTCTGTAGTTCTGGCCAGCACGGTGGGAAGGATCCGCTAGTTCGGCTGGGTCGGTTGCTCGTTCTGGCCAGCATGGTGGGAAGGATCGGCTAGTTCGGCTGAGTTGGTCGCTAGTTCTGGCCAGCAGGGTGGGCAGGATTGGTTTGTTCGGCTGGTTTGGTCGCTAGTTCTGGCCAGCACGGTGGGAAAGATCGGCTAGTTTGGCTGGGTCGCTTGCTCTTTCTGGCCAGCACTGTTGTAAGGATTGGTTTGTTCGGCTGGGTTGGTCGCTAGGTTTGTTCGGCTGGTTCGGCCGCTTGTTCTGGCCAGCATAGTGGGAAGAATCCGCTTGTTCGGCTAGGTCAGTTGCTAGTTCTGGCCAGCACGGTGGGAAGGATCTGCTTGTTCGGATGGGTTGGTCGCTTGTCCTGGCCAGCACGGTGGGAAGTATCGGCTTGTTCGGATGGGTTGGTCGCTAGTTCTGGCCAGCACGGTGGGAAGGATCGGTTTGTTCGGCTGGGTCGGTCGCTTGTTCTGGCCAGCATAGCGGGAAGAATCCGCTTGTTTGGCTAGGTCAGTCGCTACTTCTGGCCAGCACGGTGGGAAGGATCTGATTGTTCGGATGGGTCGGTCGCTTGTTCTGGCCAGCACGGTGGGAAGGATTGGTTTGTTCGGCTGAGTTGGTCGCTAGTTCTGGCCAGCACATGAGAAGAATCGGTTTGTTTGGCAGGGTCGGTCGCTTGTTCTGGCCAGCATAGTGGGAAGAATCCGCTTGTTCGGCTAGGTCAGTTACTAGTTCTGGCCAGCACGGTGGAAAGGATCTGCTTGTTTGGATGGGTCGGTCGCTTGTTCTGGCCAGCACGGTGGGAAGGATCTGCTTGTTCGGATGGGTTGGTCGCTAGTTCTGGCCAGCAAATGGGAAGCATCGGTTTGTTCGGCAGGGTCAGTCGCTTGTTCTGGCCAGCATAGTGGGAAGAATCCGCTTGTTCGGCTAGGTCAGTCACTAGTTCTGGCCAGCACGGTGGGAAGGATCTGCTTGTTCGGATGGGTCGGTCGCTTATTCTGGCTAGCACGGTGGGAAGGATCTGCTTGTTCGGATGGGTCGGTCGCTTATTCTGACCAGCATGGTGGGAAGTATGGGCTTGTTCAGCTGGGTTGGTTGCTAGTTCTGGCCAGCACATGAGAAGAATCGGTTTGTTCGGCTGGGTCGGTCGCTTGTTCTGGCCAGCATAGTAGGAAGAATCCGCTTGTTCGGCTAGGTCAGTTGCTAGTTCTGGCCAGCACGGTGGGAAGGATCTGCTTGTTCGGGTGGGTCGGTCGATTGTTCTGGCCAGCACGGTGGGAAGTATCGGCTTGTTTGGCTGGGTTGGTCGCTAGTTCTGGCCAGCACGGTGGGAAGGATCGGTTTGTTCGGCTGGGTCGGTCGCTTGTTCTGGCCAGCATAGTGGGAAGAATCCGCTTGTTCGGCTAGGTCAGTCGCTACTTCTGGCCAGCACGTTGGGAAGGATCTGCTTGTTCGGATGGGTCGGTCGATTGTTCTGGCCAGCACGGTGGGAAGTATCGGCTTGTTTGGCTGGGTTGGTCGCTAGTTCTGGCCAGCACGGTGGGAAGGATCGGTTTGTTCGGCTGGGTCGGTCGCTTGTTCTGACAAGCATAGTGGGAAGAATCCGCTGGTTCGGCTAGGTCAGTCGCTAGTTCTGGCCAGCACGTTGGGAAGGATCTGCTTGTTCGGATGGGTCGGTCGCTTGTTCTGGCCAGCACGGTGGGAAGGATTGGTTTGTTCGGCTGAGTTGATCGCTAGTTCTGGCCAGCACATGGGAAGAATCGGTTTGTTCGGCAGGGTCGGTCGCTTGTTCTGGCCAGCATAGTGGGAAGAATCCGCTTGTTCGGCTAGGTCAGTCGCTAGTTCTCGCCAGCACGGTGGGAAGAATCTGCTTGTTCGGATGTGTCGGTCGCTTATTCTGGCCAGCACGGTGGGACAGATCAGCTTGTTCAGCTGGGTTGGTTGTTTGTTCTGGCCAGCATAGCGGGAAGAATCC